>CAJHQP010000514.1:70000-183211 GCA_905132765.1 Moricandia arvensis
ATTTCAGTTTTGTAAACCAAGGATTAGGAGTAATAAACCAATATTAAATTGGATTAGGACTACCTAAACTATTCTGATTAAGGATTAGGGATTTTGTTTAGGCATTATAAGCCTCTTTCACGTTTTTGTAATCGATCAATCATTCTTTTTATCAAAAAGTGTTTCTAGTCTCTTCTCTTGCCTCTTTGGCGAGCTGAGTCTTGCTGTTGAGTAACATCCAGCATGGGTTCTCTGATTGGGTGTGTCATATCCAGATCAGAAGCTTTGGAGTATCAGGAGTCAAGACATCCCACTTGTGTCTCACATCAATCCACAAGCCTTGAAGCAGATTGAGTCCTTGATTCTCTGTTTGCAAAGATTATTAAAGTGTTTACCCACCTATAAGAAATCCAGGGAATTACAGCCTATCCAGGGTCGTACCAAGTGGTATCAGACCTCTTGAAGGTAGGGTAAGAGATCTTAATCTGGTTTCATCAACTGCAAATGATTTTTGTCTCTTTGGTAGCTGATCTACCACCAACATCGTTTGGAAGAGGAGAAGAGTGACAGAGAAGTGAAACTACCACCTGTAAGAAACTAGGAGACTTGTTGGATTCATTTATAAGATGTATCCTGATGTTTTTGCTGGACGATATGGTTCAGGATGTGAACCAGAAGCTTTCATGGCGTGGGCTGATAGCCTAGATATTTTCATTGAGCAGAATCCAGTAGGCTCATGGGAAAGCCTATCCCTTGCTATTATTCTACTGAGAGGTTAGGCTAAACCATGGTGGAGGGAAGAGGAAGACGCACGCTGGTATGAAAAAGAACAACTTGAAACTTGGGATGAGCTTAAAATAACCATGAGTTTTAGGTACATACCTGGTTTTCAATGGGAGGAAATTGAGCCACCATAATCACCACCAGAGACTCCTTTATCTACGGTTATAGCTGATAAGGAAGTACACATACAAGTATTGTGTGAGCTCGTGCATGATCAAAGAAAAAAAGAAGAAAAAGTGGTTGGAGAGTCATCTACAACTCATGAATTGGCGCTTGCTGTGATTGATCAAGGTGAACGCTTTCAGTCTTTAACTTGTGGTTTATTGACCTGGTCTACTTTATACTTCAAGTACAGATTATTAAAGCATCTAAGAGTTGTTAAGGGCTTGCAGCAAGTCGTTTTTGAACCAGGAGGAAGCTTGAGTGTTAGTAGAAGGCACAACAACAATCTGGCTCAGAAAACAGTTTCATACAAGCTTGATCTACAAGGTTTCGTCACTCCTGAAGAACAAGATTTGAGGTCAAATCTTTTTGAAGGGAGAGAGGATGGTGAGATCCTAAGTAGCTGCTGTGATAATAGAAGAGAGTCAGCAGGTATAACATTCTTGATCAGATTCATAATTGATCAGAACCAGCTTAGAAGAGCAAAACAAAAACTTGTTGTTGTTAAAGAGAAACCAAGGCTTGAGAGTGAATATGGTGAACATTGCACACGACCACCAGACCCTATGCAGCATAAGAACCAAGTCAAAGTGTGTGCTAGTCAAGGTCCTTTGAGAGACATCAGAAGCATTCACCTAATCAAACATAATGGGCTAGTTCAAACACCAAAACAAGCAGCAAGGTTACTGCATGATATTGGAGAACCGATACTCCTTTCTGATCATATTGAGGGAATACATGCTGACGTATTCATGTTTGAGGCGTGGGTATGGAGTATATGGAGAGAAGCTCCTTCAGAAGCAGCTGGAGCAGAGTTATATAAAGAGGAGAAACTGCTTGCTCTAAGTTCTGTTTGCAATGAGATACATCTAATGCACGTGAGAGGCTTGCAACACTTTGTATTCAAGCCAGGAGAAGAGGTGTGTGTGTGTGTGAAGACACGAACCAAAGCGTGATTGAAATATCAAGGAGTTTGAGTCGATTGAGCAAGGTTCCAGGAGTTTGCTGAGGAATGGAAAAGGATTACAATGCTGTGTATTTGATCCAGGAGATAATCATGGTTCTATCCTCTTACAAGACATGGATTTGAGGAAAAATCCTTTTTATGGGAGAGAGTATGATGTGATCTTGAGCAGGCTCAAACTCAAGGCTTGGGATCTAATGTATTGGCTAGCTAATCTACTGATCAAAGCTTGACTGAATGAGCAGTTTCAATGTCTCATTGGAATGGTTTATGAAGTATTAGACAGAGAGAAGGATAAGAGACTTGATGCGGCCTCTGGTAGTCATGGGATGATCATGAATCAGTGTGAACATGTCAAGATTGACAAAGCAACAGCACGTGGAGGATCCAAATCCCATTAGGAGACACTCCAATACTCAGTTAAAGTTGTGGGTCATCATGAAAAAAGGAAGAGAAGGCCAAGAAGAACCAGCATGTTGGTTTATTTCCTTTATTTATAATTTCAGTTTTGTAAACCAAGTTCTAATAGGATTAGGAGTAGTAAACCAATCTTAAATTGGATTAGGATGACCTAAACCATTCTGGTTAAGGGTTAGGGATTTAATTTAGGCATTATAAGCCTCTTTCACGTTTTTGTAATCGATCAATCATTCTTTTTATCAAAAAATGTTTCTAGTCTCTTCTCTTGCCTCTTTGGCGAGCTGACTCTTGTTGGTAAGTAACATCCAGCGTTGGTTCTCTGATTTGGGGTATTATATCCAGTTCAGAATCCTTGGAGTATCAGGAGTCCAGTCATCCCTCTTGTGTCCCACATCAATCCACAAGCCTTAAAGCAGATTGAGTCCTTCATTCTCTGTTTGCAAAGATTATCAAAGGATTTATCCACCTACAAGAGATCCAGGGAATTACAGCCTATTCAAGGCCATATCAAGTGGTGCTCTCATTGAGCTTCTCTGCATATAACTCTGCTCCAGCTGCTTCTGAAGGAGCTTCTCTCAATATACTCCATACTCACGCCTCAAACATGAATACCTCAGAATGTATTCCCTCAATCTGATCAAAAAGGAGTATTGGTTCTCCAATATCATGCAGTAACCTTGCTGCTTATTTTGGTGTTTGAACTAGCCCATTATGTTTGAGTAGGTGAATGCTTCTGATGTCTCTCAAAGGACCTTGACCAGCACACACTTTGACTTGATTCTTATGCTGCATAAGGTCTGGTGGTCGTGTGCAATGTTCAGCATATTCACTCTGAAGCCTTGGTTTCTCTTTAACAACAACAAGTTTCTGTTTTGCTCTTCTAAGCTGGTTCTGATCAATTATGGATATGATCAAGAACGTGTTACATGCTGACTCTCTTCTCTTATCACAGCAGCTACTTAGGATCACACCACTGGTGACTCAAACAGTCCATATAAAACAAAGTAAAGCTCAAAATAAGTAGTAGTATAAGTAAAAACTAAATAAAAGCTTACTAAACAATGGATTGCCTCCCAATCAGCTATTGGTTATAGTCTTTAACTCAACGTTGTGAACTTTCTGACGAGTAGGAAGTTGGGTCAACACTTGGAAAATAAGTGTCCACGTCTTCTTTGCTATTCTGAAACCATGTACTAATGAAGTTTCTCAATGCCTCATCTTTTCTGGTTTTCTCGTTCCTTGTAACTGTTCTGGAAAAGGCCATTGAATGCGTTACTGATTCTAGTTTTTCAATACTGCACTGTAGCATTACAAGTCTGGCAGCTTTAGTCTCTGATAAGTCCTCCAGTTGCTGAGAAATATCTTCCTTCATCAGGCTCTGTAAAAATGCAATCTCATCGAACCTATCTTCTAATTTTGTGTCTGCTGCTGTCTTCTGTCCTTGTCCTTCAGTGTTGATCGATGTGTTGTTATTGCCGTCGATCGATGTTCTGCTTTTTGCCCCAATTGCAGGCTGTCTCTGAACAATATCCAGCTCTTTTTTCATCTCGTCCATGCGTGCAGTCAAACTGGTAAGGCAGGTGTCTATAGGATAGTAGACATCATCCAACCTCTTGTAGAAATCACCCAGTGACATATCTTGAGTTCTGTAGATCGCATTCACAATATCATCAATCTCTTCTCTGTTGTATGTCTGTTGATCCTTCTTAGACATAGTGAACCTTGCTGCATGTTCTGGTAAACATATGTAGCTCTTCTCAAACAAATTAGCTCTCTATAGAATTCCTCTAATGTCTTCAGCTTGCATTTTCACTACCCTTCCGTCTGTAGCTCGTGCATTACCATACTCATCTCTGTAGATGCCATACTCATCTTTATTTTACCAGCGAAAAAGTCTATTGTCTGCAGTATCAAAGGCTCTTGTACCTTGCTCATAACGCCAATCGATCGATGTCCGGATGGCTGTGTCGATCGATGGTGGCTTGACAGTGTTTGGATTAGTACGGATCGACTCATGTCTCTGCTCCTCAATATTGATCGATGCAGAACGGTAAGCGTCGATCGATGGCCTCTACTGCTGTAGGGAATATGCTACATCCTCCTTGGATAAACTGAGGCGTGTACCATAAAAAACACATGCATGTCCATCTGGGTCTCTGAAAATACCAAACTCATCTTGTCTAAGGTTACTAATGTCCGTCTCTTCTGCTCCATGTTGTTGTTCTGGTTCGCATCTGATGTCATTCGAAGGCCATGTGTAGCATGAGATCAATGCTTGATTATCCACTCGCGCGTTCATCACCCAACCAGTTTCCTCTGATGCCAAACCACGACATTCAGTATGCTCTTCCTCTATGTAATCTTCATCGTATCCTTCGCATACTGGATGCGTGACGATCGATGGTGTATGGTGACCGTCGATCGATGCTTGATAACCAGACTGTTGCGCGAAAAGGTTTCCAGCTCCATTAGCCATGGCAAGAATGTCTGCAATATCTTCCCTCGTGTCATTAAGTAGTTTGCAATCCATAGCTCTTGCGCCACCATCTGGATCTCTAATAATACCGAATTCGTCTGGTTGTAAATAACCATATTCCTTCTCGCTTTCTACAGCTGAATCTACTTCAGCTGCTGCTTCGTGGTCAGTATCGGTCGATGGCATAAGACTACCGTCGATTGATGTCGGATTCCCGAATCTATGGGAAACATGAAAAACACCAGCCTCTTCCATAGCAATATCACGGTACTCGATCATCTCTTCTTCTCTGTAGTCTTTGTCGTACTCGGGGTAGGCTGTGTTGTACTCACCATCTGTGTGGTACGTCTTGATCGGTTCAAGAGTATGATTGTCGTTCGATAACAATGGGTGGGTGTCGATCGATAACACTGGGTGGGTGTCGACCGATTGCTGAACTGCAAGCGTGTCGATCGATAGTCTGGGTTAGGTGTCGATCGATGCTCTATCTTCTGACTCTTCATCAAAGTCATAATCACAGAAGCATGTGGCCACAAGTTCTTCATTATCACACAATTCAATCAGAGCAGCCTTGTTCTTATTCTTGACAGGTTCATAGAAAATATTTTAATCTATTAGAGATATATACAACCTGTTTAACTTCATATCGCAGATAGATCCCACAATAACCATGAATGCTCTTCCAAGTAAAAGTGAAGAGTTCCAATCTATCATGATGTCCATCACATGGAAGTCTACTGGTACAAAGGTGTTGTTGATCTGCACTGGAATATGTTTTACCATCTCTCCTGAGTTCACATTTGAGCAGTCTACAAATATGAAGGAATCATTGGAGGGTTTCACTTTCAGGTTCAGCTCCTCTGCGATAGTTATTGGCATAATGCTCAATGATGTTCCAGTATCACAAAGGGCATTAGGGTATTTGTTGGCCTTGATAAAGGATGGAATCACAAATTTCCCAGGATCACTCTTTTTCTTCAGATAGGTTCTCTGTTTCATCTTTTCTCTCAGAAGATTGAACATAACTTCTATATCATCGTGTGTCACCCTTGTTTCCCTAAAAAGCATCCACAACTTGTGAGTATAATAGGCTTCATCAAAAAGAATATCTAAAGTAATTTTGATAATTCTTTTGGTAAAGCTGTCCATCTCATTTTTCATTGGCTTCTTTGCGTAGATATTTGGGGATCTCTTGCTTCCTCTTGGAGTGTCCCTCATCTTCTCCATCAAGATCCATACTTTCAGATGTGTCAGTATACTGTTCTGAAACCGTTCTGGTCGGACACACAATCAAACTCGCAGCGATGCTTGGTAGTCGACCCGTCTTCCTCATCTGTCGATCGATGCACAAATCGCATGGTTGATCGATTCCTCTATCACTATGTCGATCGACTGTCACAGATAGGTATCAATCGACGTTAGTCAATTCACACAAAGCCACTGATTCTGCAGGATTCGCTGTCAATCGATGCTCTTTAGTTGGTGTCGATCAACACCGATATGAACTGCCAAATGACATCAAACTTTCCACACAAAAATCTTCTTCTTGGAGCTCTTCCCTCTTAACTTCCTGCCAAAAATCATCATCAATCAATGCATTAACGTGGTGCTTCTGTCCAGCTTCAATTTTTTCCTTGACCAAGCTCTCATGTCTCATGATGGTTTCACTTGTTTGCAGCACTTGATTCTCTAGCTTCTTCACATGGGTGTTAAGGTTCTCAAACTTGGTGTTGAGGTTGAGATACAGCCCATCTATCTTTCCATTGAAATCCAAAGTCATCTTTTTCTGTTCCTCTAAAACTCTATCAAGCATTTCTTCAATCTTGCTTTCCTGAGTCTCTAGAAGAGGATTCTGATAGTAGGAAGATCCATAAGTCATGTTGTTGTTGAAGGGCTTACGCTGTGAACCCTGATTAAAGCTACTTATTTCACCCTTCCCATAGGAGTTCCTGTTGAAACCTGAACTCCCTTGTCTCTGGAAATCATTCCCATCAATGTATTTCACATCCTCTTCTTCAATCTCATCATCTCCAGACTCCATTGCTTCTACCTCTGCAAAAGTGACCTGATTCTTGAAGAATTTCTGAACATTATCCAGTTTTGCCTTAACCTCTTCAATCTGATCCTTACTCATAGTTGGAGTTGATCTCTTTCTTTTAAAGTTTGTGTTCTTGGTGCTGCTTCTGGATGCCAGATTCTCAATCAACCTTGTAGCTTCTTCAGGATTCCTTGTGCTGAAATTTCTCTCACTAGCTGTGTCTAAAGCCATATGATATTGTAATCCAATACCTCTAAATAAAGTGTTGAGAAGTTGCACTTTGTTGAACCCATGGTGTGGACAGTCTCTTTGGTATGCTTTGAATCTTATCCAAGAGTTCCTCAAATATTCTGAGGGTTCCTGTGAAAAAGTAGCAATCTTGCTCCTCAGGTATTCTACTTTTGCGCCATCAAAGAAGTTGCGCAAGAAAGCATTCTTGATGTCACTCCAGGATGTAAGATATCCTGGTGGTAACTGCTTAAGCCAATATGAAGCTTCTCCAGCAAGTGAGAACTTGAAGAGCTTACAAAATAGATAGTTCTCAGGGATATCCATTGGCTTTGACAGCAGTCACTAGATCCTCAAATTGCTCCAGATGATCCATAGGGTGCTCATGTTGTAACCCATGGTAAGGTGTTTGCCCTACAAGTCTGAAGAAGGCGGGCTTGATTTCAAATCATTCCTAAGAAAACCTGGAGGGCGAATGGCGGATCTATTGGCGTAGAATTGGTTTGGACGGTTGTAGTCGGCCAGTGTTCTCTGAGCAGCTTAGGCAATAGCTTCAGGTTGAGCTGCTGCAGCGTCTGCTTCTACTTCTGCGTTAGGGATTACAGCCCCCCCCCGATCTTCTAGTTTTTGTCCTCTTGCATTACGCATTTGACCATCTTGGTCATGTAGGTTCCCATCCTCATCCCGAGTCAATATAAACGCCGCAACCATCTGAACTCGTCGCTTCTGTCAATCGATGCGGGTACTATGCTGTCGATCATCATTGTGTGAACAGTGTTGGTCAATGCTCGAGTTTTGATGTCAGTCGATGCTGTCCAAAAAGATGTATCAGTCAACGCGGAGTTGTTGCTGTCAATCAGTGCGTGTCGTCTCTCTTTGTGGATCGTACGTTCGATTAAATTGGGGTCTGATAATAGTAGTTCCTGTACTTTGTTGCTACTGGTGTGTATTTGTATACACCTGAAAACAAGGAGAAGAAAAATTTAGGAAATTGAAGGTAGCATGGTATAAATATCCTAAGAAAATCACTATCAAATTAACCCTAGTCTTTAACACACAAATATTACTCTTGCGAAAAGAGATCAAGTGTATTACTTAGGGATCGTATCCACAGAGAGCAATGATACACAATAAATTTCTTATTCCTAAATATTAAGCTAAGTGAATATATATAGGTTGGCAAACAATCAGTTAATGAAATATATTCAAGAAGTAGAGATGCAATATGTAAATATGCTAATAATGCAATTATTGAAATAATGCAAATATGGAAATACTGTAATAAACTAACTTGATTCAAATGTTAATATGCTAGATCTAGGGTTTCAAGCTTAATGGATTATAGTGGATAGGAAGCATAGATATGTAAATATACTAGAACTCAAATATTAACTATTCTGACCCTTTTAACTCCAACTCTCGTATGCGAGCAAAAGGAAAGACCATTGATCAATGGCTAAGGCCTAATGTTGATCAACGGTGAAATCAGAAAGAAGTGTGAATGAGATATGATAAGTCCACCAGACTTGTTAAACTAGCTCTCGCATGCGTCAACAGCCTAGTTCAATGTGGTCTGTTCTGGCACAGAACCTACTCTCGTAGTCGTCCATGTCCTACTTTCGAGATCCTAGTTAGCTACTCTAGAATGCAAGCATTAAGCACAACTCAATTGATAAATATTAACTTAGCTAGCAATCCTACTTTTGGGCCAATCCATGATTGCTATCATTTAACCCTAAACCTAGTTGATGACTACTCAGACATGATCAAAGAAAGAATAATAAACTGAATAGAATGCATAGTTAAAACATGTGGGTTCTAATACAAATTTCCCTAAGGAGTTATGAATCTTCTCTCCTTAAATCCTAAAACTATAAAGCTATGTGTGTTGTGTCAAGCCTTGCCAAAGCTTGTACTTGCACACACCGAGCACCCTAGCACACTCTGCATGCTCTCAATACATGAGCATAAATATAAAAACCCTAAAATCATGGTCAAAACACGTCCATGGTATTCTTGTATTTTGTCTTCTGAACTTGGGCTTTAAGTCGGCTGTCTGCGGGTTGAGCGTCGATCCATGGCAAGTATACACCATCGATCGACCTTAGTCTTTCATCATCGGTCGATTCCAAGGTTGTGTCGTCATCGACGACTGTCTTGTACTTCGACTTCTCCAATAGTCAGCTACGGATTCTTCTCCTCTAAATGCTCCAAAAGCTCCAAGTATCTCCATTTATCTCCAAAACGTCCATAGACCTGTAAATACTCTAAACCATATCCTAGACACATATAAAGACCCTAAATAGAGACTAGAACATGGCCTAAGACTGGTAATAAATAGGCTATATCATTGGTTTTCTATTTTATTTTAGTTCATTTTTATTTCCTTTGGGAAACAATAAACTTGAGCTATGTTAGTCATTTTCGAGTCTTATTTCAGCCCTTTGTTTTGCCTTGCATTTTAGAGTCCAGATTGAGTCCATGTCATTTTGCTTTAAGTCCCCTAGAAGGGAAAAACACATCGGGTGCTATATAAACCCTTATAAGTGGAATTGCATTTTTACCTTTGAATTAATATATGAGTCAGTTTGAACAAGAGCAAAACCCTAAAATATTGATTGTTAGTGTGAAGCCAGCCAGATAGCAAGGTTGAATCTTATCAATTTCTTATCACCAAACTTGTGGAGATTCCTCGATCCATTCCACCCACCGATCCTGCTTGAGAGAGACACACGTCCAGTGATATAGCCTATTTTATTACCAGTTTAAGGCCATGTTATAGGCTCTATTTTTGGTCTATTATGTGTGTCTAGGCTATGTTTTGGAGTATTTACAGGTATAGGAATGTTTTGGAGATATATGGAGATACTTGGAGCTTTTGGAGCATTTAGAAGAGAAGAATCCGTAGCTGACCATTTGAGGAGTCGAAGTACAAAACTGTTGTTGATCGACAACCTTGGAGTCGACTGATGGCATAGCCTATTTATTACCAATTTTAGGCCATGTTCTAGGCTCTATTTAGAGTATATTATGTGTGTCTAGGATATGTTTTGGAGTATTTACAGGTCCATGAATGTTTTAGAGATATATGGAGATACTTGGAGCTTTTGGAGCATTTAGAGGAGATGAATCCGTAGTTGACTATTTGAGGAGTCGAAGTACAAGCCTTTCTCAATCGTCGACATAACCTTGGAGTCTAATGATGTTAAATGACCATGGTTGATCAATGCTGCACACTTGCCATCGATCAACTTCCAATTCGCAGACAGCCGATTTAAAATCCCAAGTTAGAAAACAATGATAAGAATGCGCTTAACGAGTTGTGACCTAAGTTTTAGGGTTTTTATATTTATTATGTATTGAGAGCATGGTAGACTAAACAAAGCTTTATGTTCTAGGTTTTTAGGGGAGAAGATTCATAACTCCTTAGGGAGATTTGTATTGGAGCCCCAGTGTTTTATCTATGCATATATTCAAACTATTGTTCTTACTTTTGTTATGTATGAGAAGTCATCAACTAGATTAAGGGTTGAATGATAGCAATCATGAATTAGCCCAAAATTAGGATTGATAGGTTAACTTAACATCTATCAATTGATTTGTGCTTAATGCTTGCATTCTAGAGTAGCTAACTAGGATCTCAAAAGTAGGACATGGACGACTACGAGAGTAGGTTATGTGCCAGAGTAGACTCCATCGAACTAGGATGTTAGGCGCATGCAAGAGCTGGTCTTATAAGTCTGGTGGACTTATCAAATCTCTTTCACACTTCCTTTGATTTCACCGTCGATCGACATCAGGCCTTAGCCGTCGATCGATGGCCTTTCCTTTTGCTTGCATACGAGATTTGCAGTTATAAGGGTCAGAATATTTAATATTTGAGTTCTAGAATATTTACATATCTGTGCTTCCAATCCTCTATAATAAATTAGGCTTGAAAACCTAGATCTAGCATATTTACATTTGCATCAAGTTAGTTTATTAGAATATTTCCTTATTTGCATTGTTAGAATATTTCCATATTTGAATTATTAGATATTTCCATATTGCATCTCTACTTCTTGAAAAGAAATATTTTCTTAACTGATTGTTTACCACCAATATATATATTCACCCAGCTTAATCTTTAGAAATACGAAAACTAATGTGTGCCATTGCTCTCTGTGGATTCGATTCCTAAGTACTTCACCTGACCTCTTTTGGCAAAAGTATTATTTGTGTGTTATACTAGGGTTAATTTGATAGTTATTTGTTTAGTATATTAATACCCTGCTAGAACAATAAAAACACGAATGTAAAATTTGGCGTTGTTGCCGGAGAGCATTGATTGCCATTAGATTTAAATTCTAGGATTTAGTCTAGCTTTGTTACTACTTTCAAGTTACTACAATTTTCTTTTTCGTTGTTTTTCAGGTGCATGCAAAGACACACCAGGAGAAATAAAGGACAAGAACTACTATTTTGTGACCCTGATAAACTCGAACGTACCATCAGCAAAGAAAGACGACAAGCATCGATCGACATCACCAACACCGCATCGACCGACACATCTTTACGGACAGCATCGACCGACATCAGAACTCGAGCATCGATAGACACTGATCACATAGCAACGATCGACAGAAAAGTATCCACATCGATCGACAGAAGCAAACGAGTTCAGATGGTTGCGATTGTAATATTAACTCGGGATGAAGATGGGAACATGCACGACCTCGACAGTCATCTGCGTAATGCAGCAGGTCAAAAGATAGACGATCAAGGGACCATAATCCCTGATACAGAAGAAGACACTGTAGCATCTCAACCTGAAGCTAATGCCTAAGCTGCTCAGAAAACACTGGCTGACTAAGACCCTTCCAGACCAGTTCTACGCTAACAGATCCGACATTCGTCCTCCAAATTTTCAGTGAAAATATTTTGAGATCAAGCCCGCTTTCTTCGGACTTGTAGCACAAACACCTTACCATGGTTTGTGCCACAAGCACCCTATGGATCATATGGAGCCATTTGAGGATCAAGTGACTGCTATTTAAGCCAATGGAGTCCCTGAAGACTATCTCTTTTGTAATCTTTTCAAGAATTCACTTGCTGGAGAAGCTTCATATTGTCTTAAGCAGTTACCACCAGGATCCCTGACATTCTGGACTGACATCAAGAATGCCTTCTTGCGTAACTTGTTTGATGACGCAAGAGTAGAAGATTTGAGGAGCAAGATTGCTTATTTATCACAAGACCCTTCAAAATCTTTCAGAAACTTCTGGATCAGATTGAAATCATACCAAAGAGATTGTCCACATCACGGGTTCAACGAAGTGCAACTTCTCAGCACTTTCTTTAGATGTATTGGATTACAGTATCAGATGCCTTTGGACACAACTAGTGAAGGAAATTTGAGCACAAGGAATCCTGAAAAAGCTACAAGGTTGATTGAGAATCTGGCATCCAGAAGCAGCACCAAAAACACAGACTTTGAAAGGAAGAAATAACCTCAAGCTTTGAGCAAGGATCAGATTGAAGAGGTCAAGGAAAAACTGGATAGTGTTCAGAAATTCTTCAGGAACATGTCACTTTTGCAGAAGTAGAAGCAATAGAATCTGGAGATGGTGAGACTGAAAAAGAGGATGTGAACTACATTGATGGGAATGGTTTCCAAAGACAAGGGAATCCAAGTTTCAACAGGGATTCCTATGGGAATGGTCAAAGGAGTAGCTTTAATTAGGGTTCAGAGCGAAAACCCTTAAACAACAACATTACTTATGGATCTTCTTACTACCATAATGCTCCGCCACAAACTCAAGAAAGCAAGATCGAACCAATGGTTGGCAGAGTTTAGAGGGACAACAGAAGATGACTGTGGATTTCGGTGAATCTTTGTAACTTTACCTGTCTAAATCAATAAAACGCATCTGTGCGATTTCTTTCGATATTTTGTTATTGCTTTTTCGTATTCTTGTGTTTACGCAGAGAATCCAGGAGCTCAATGAAATTCAGGGTTTCTTCACATTCCTCCGATTATGGAAATCGACAGTCTGAATTTTGGTTCCCACAATGGATATCATACACCTCCCTAAGGTAGCAAGATCATTACAACTCCAAATGGCATCATGCGGTATGCGAATGTACCATATCAAAAAGTGAAAGCAATCTTTTTCTTGATCATCCGGATGGATAGAAATCTGGAAAAATCCTGAATACCCATCGAGAAAATAGTAATACTTGTTGTTCGTCAGCCTTTCTAACATCTGATCTATGAAGGGTATGGGCAAATGATCTTTTCTTGTACCAGCGTTCCGCTTCCTATAGTCTATGCACATCTTATGCCCAGTAACAATCCTCATAGGGATTATCTCCTCTTTATCATTCCTTACCATTGTAACCCTTCCTTTCTTAGGAAACACATGTACCGGACTGAACCAATTGCTGTCTAAAATTGGATAGATAAATCCTGCTTCCAGAAGCTTCATAATCTTTTTCTTCACCAACTCTTTTAGATTCAGATTCAGTCTCCTTTGGTGCTCAATAGATGACTTTGACTCGTCTTCCAGGTGTATCATATGCATGTATAAATTGAGCAAGATACTTGGGATGTCTTCGATAGAATACCCAAGAGTCTTGTGATACTTACAGAGCTTGTTTAACAATAATGCGAGTTATCCACTTTTCAAGTTTGCATTGACAATAGCAGGGTAGGAGTTCTCGCAGAGAAAATCATATTTGAGTCTAGCTGGAAGTTGTTTTAGCTTAATCTTTGGGGCCTTTTGCAAACTCTAGCTGCTGGATGGAATAGAGTGTCAATAGTTGCTAGTGGAGCATCCATCATTACTCAGCGAAATATCGATTTCTTTCATTACTTCCTCACTAGCATTCACTAGTCTAGCATACTCAGCATCTCGGCCATATATACTGAAAACATCGCTTGCAGAGGCTGTGAGGGCTATTTCCAAGGAGTCCATAGAACACATATACCTAAATGATTCTTCAGCTAGTTCGGTCAGATGGTCTACAAAGAAGGTTTTCCCATCGATCGTGGGTCTCCTGACTAACTTTTCCAAGTTGAAATTCATTAGCAGATCTCCCACGCTCAGACATACACCCTTTGCTAACATCAATTATCGCGCTGGCTGTGGCCAAGAACAGCCTTGCCAAGATAAGTGGATCTTTATATTCCTATTCTTACTTTAACACTATGAAGTCCGTAGGTATCTGACATTCATCTATCCTTATGGGAATGTCTTCAAGGACGCCTTATGGAATTCTAACGAATCGGTTGGCAAGAACGAGAGTGCGGCAAGAACGAGAGTGATCCTGGTAGGCTTGGATTTTGTTAACCCAAGGGCCATTAGAATTGAGTAAGGCATTAGGTTCACACTAGATCCTAGGTCCCAGAGGGATCTCTGAAATCTCTCGGTGGTTGCAATCTATAACAAATCTACCAAGATCTGGAAGTTAAACTTGAGTTCTCTCATGAATTAAAGCACTGACTTGATCGGAGACTATTTTCATACTCTGATTGGAGGGTTGAAATCCCAGTGTTACCATATGCTTCACGTACTTCTTGATTGTGGGAGAGATCTTGATGGCCTCAATGAGAGGCATCTCGACAATGATATTTTCGAGGACTTTTCTGGATATGGCATTATCCAACTCTTGGTTGGTATTCTTTGGGTTCTTTGGGGGAAAGAGAGGCTTGTGTTTGTACACCTTTGCTACTGCTGGTTCTGAAGATTTACACTGTTAAGGGGGTGAATGGGTAGGGTGTCGATCGACAAGTTTCTGATGTCGATCGGGGCTTTCATCAATCTTTGACTCTGTTTTGCTATCATCGAGGTTGGCTTGCAACTCCTCTAACTCATCAGCTTGGTTCTTCTTTCCAGTTCTAGAAGTGTTGAACGACACTTATGAGTGTCGAGTGATATTGGTTGTGAATCATCGTTCTCAACATCTTCAAGTTCTACAAATTCATCTGTAGTAATAAGTTTTCTCAGATGCGGGGTGAGTTTCCTTCTACTTCTCAATTTAACAGCATTAACTGGATGCCTCAGATTAGTGTCAGTTCTTCCAGGAAGGAATCCTACTTCCATCTGACAAACCCAGGGTTATGTGAAACTTGGCCATCAAATTCCTTGACAAAGCTTCAAACTTCTCATATAAATCAGAATACATGGAATCTAATCTTCCATCAAATTTTGTACCCAACTTCTGCTGTCATTTCAGAACTTTTCCCGTCAAAGATTCCAGCCTGCTCTCTTGAATTGGTGCTGCATCGTTGCTTTTTGTGAAATCCTTGTTCCTCTGTTGATCAGCAAATCTCTCACTGGCGAACTAAACTTGCTTCTTGTTTACCGTAAGAGCATGAACTGAAACTAATTTTGCTTTCATCTTAGATATTCGATTTCTATTTGAATTCTCAGCCACCATCATCCTCTAAAGATAAATCTTCTCGGCACTAATGCTTGTCGCCAAATTGTCAATGAGCCCTTTAGCATCTTCAGGTCCAAAGCTGCTTGATATGACCGATTGAGACCTCTGAAGAAAATATTAAGCAGTTTGATCTCAGAAAAACTATGGTGTAGGCAGTCTAATAGGTTAGCTTTTAATCTTACCCATGAAGCCTTAAAAGCTTCAATAGGACCCTGAGAGAGTGTATAAATTCAAACTCTTAGCTCCTCGGTTCTTGCATTATCAAAGAATTCCGTCAGAAATGCAGTCTTGATATTTTCCAGGTAGTTAGAGACCCTGTTGATAGGCTATTAAGCCAATAAACCGCATCCCTAGAAAGAGTATGTCCAAACAGCTTGCAGAGAAGGTAGTCTTCAGAGACTTCATGCACCTTGATACTAGACACAAATTTCTCAAGTGTTTTGATATCGTTCATGGGACTTTCATGAAAAAGACCATGAAATTGTGATGAATAACTAGAGAAATAATTGGATTTCATCTCAAAGTCTTTCCCCTGAATTGCTGGTGGACAGATCGCAGATCTGTTAGTGTAGAAACGATCATGCCTGTTGTAATCTCCAAGCGTTTTATGGTGCTCCAAACCCATATTCAAAACAACAGCTATTCCAATGCGGATTGCAGTCCTTTGTTCATTATAAGTTGGTGTACTGCATTGCACGTTCGACCCTAGGATCTCCTAGGACTACTTCCTTATTATTAATAAATGTAGTATGCGTAGATTTACCTGCTTCTGGCGGAGTGGTGTCGATTGGCAAGGATAGTGATCCGTCAATCAATGATCGTCATCCAGAGTCCGTTTTCTTCCTCAAATGTACATGTTTCAGCAGAAAGAGAGAAAGAATTATTAGCAAAAAGAAAAATAAAAAAAGTCTACATTATATTTTAAACTAAATCTAATGGTAATCAGAAATAGTCTCCAACCATAGCGCTAAATTTGATATGCTCAAATATACCTTAAGAGCTACCCTCTCAAATAAAAGGTTAAGTTGTAATATTTAAGGATCAATTTCACAATGACTCTGAGATTACACAATAAATTTATCGTTTTCAAAGTAAAGCTAGAAAGTAATTATAGAAGCAGTAAATAAGAAATAATAAAGTGTTTGTAAGTAATCAAGATGAATTAAGCTACACTGATAGGTCCTAATATTTACTACTTTCAAACCATGTTATAGGCCCTATTTGAGTCTGGTATGTGTGTCTAGGATGTGTTTTAGAGTCTTTTCAGGTCCAGGTACATTTTGGAGTATTGTAGAGATTATGAGGCTTTCTAAAGCTCGGAGAGAGAGGAAACCTGTAGCTGGTCAAATTCCGTCGAGACAGAGTGTTGCATCGATCGAAGACACAAAATTTCCGTCGATCAATGCTCGACACGAGAATTCCAATTCACAAAGTACTTGAATTGAAGCCCAAGTCATTGAAATTGAAAGATTGCCCCGAGACCAGTTTTACCTAGTTTATATTATCTTTGCTGGTTTATGTAAAGTGACCTTTTTTCAAGCTTAGAAACTTTTCATAACAAACATAATATTTTTTCGGGAGAAGATCAAAAATTCTTTCAAACTTTGTATTGGAACCCCAATTTCTATCCCTATACTTTATCTGATGCAATATTTTACTTTTATGATTATGTTCTGCTTAACTGTGTCTGAGTAGTCACCTTGTTAGATTTAGGGTTTATTAATTGTTTTGATGGATTAGACAAACAATATAATTGCTATTGTGATTATTAGATCTATTATCAGAATTGTGGTTATTGCTTGTGCTCTAGAGTAGCTAACTAGAACCCTGAGATTAGGATAATTGATACTGCGAGAGTAGGATCGTCACTTGAACAAATTCTGTTGAGCTTAAGTTAGTAGGAAAAATTGAGAGACTGGTCTAGTAATTCTAAGTAAAACAATCGAATCTTATCGTTTAATGCTTGACTAAAAAAGCCATCGATCGATGGTCATTCCCAAGTTGCACACGAATGTTGTAGATTCTGACCTTAGACATAGGATATATATATAACTATTAATATCTTTACTAATTGGATTCATGTTCTATGATTGGAAACCCCCTTGGCTTCTATCCATTATAATTCAATACCTGAAAACCCTAGATCTAGCTATTTTCCTTCCTTGTTTACAAACCAACTCTTTCTTTTTACTAATCTTAAAGTCTTATTAATTGCCTACCTTAACTAAGTCGATTATCAAATCTATTGTGTGCCTTTCTCCTTGTGGATTTGATCCCTAAGTATTTTAGTTGAACCTCTTATTTGAGAGAGTAATCAGAAGCTCTAGGGTAATTTGAGCACATATCAAATTTGCCGCCGTTGCCTGGGAGCAAGTATCACCATTAGATTTGTTTTGCAAGTTTTGTCTACGTTTTCTTTTCAGTTTACCTACAATTTTTTTTCTTTTGTCTTTCAGGTGCATGCCCATTAGAACTAGAAGCAACAAGGAAAAAAAACTTAATTTTCTCATACCCAGTAGCAATCGAATGTAGCATCCGCAAAGAAAAGCGACAAGCATCGATCGACACCAACAGTTCTTCGTCGATTGAAAATCATCTACCAGAATTGATCGACACCAATACCGAGACATCGATCGATGGTGATTCTCGAGAAGAAATGGTTGCTATGCTGATCGTGACTAGGAATGACAGAGGGGACCTGTATGACCTCAACGGTCATTTGCGTGTTACAACATGTCAGGGTATTAATGATTAGGGGATTGTAATCCATGAACCAGAAGAAGCTTTGTAGCTCAAGCTGGAGTTGAAGCCCATGCTGCTCAACCCAAAACGCTGGCTGACTACAATCGTGCAAATCAATTATATGCCAACAGATCTGCTATTCGTCCTCCATCTTTCGAAAGGAACGATTTTGAGCTGAAGCCAGCCTCTTTCACACTTGTGACACAGACACCATTTCATGGACATTCCCATAAGCACCTTATGGATCATTTGGAGAGATTTGAGGATCTTATGTCTGCCATCAAGGCTAATATAGTCCTAGAGATTTACCTTCTATGCAAGCTCTTCAAGTATTCGCTTGTTGGAGATGTTTCATACTTGCTTAAGCAGCTACCACCAGGATCTCTTACATCTTGGACATACATCAAAAGTGCTTTCCTGCGTAATTTCTTTAATGATGCAACTGCTGAGGATTTGAGGGGCAGAATTGCTACATTCACACATGAGCATGTAGAGTCTTTCAGAAGCTACCAGTTTGATAGAGAATTTGGCAGCTAGCAACATCACCAAGAAAAATGATCATGAGGGGAGGAAATCAGTCCGTACACCTACCAAGGATTAGATGGAAGAAGTAAAAGCCAAGTTGGATAGTGTTCAATGGTTTATGAAGAAGCAAGTTAGCTTCACAGAAGGTGTAGAAGCTATAAGATCTGACAATGAGAAAGGTGAAGAAGAGGATGTGAACTTTGTTGGTGGAAATGAATTCCACAGATATAGGAACCAGAGCAACATAAAGTTTTATGCCAATGGTCAGAGGAGTAGCTACAACTAAGGATCACAGCAGCAGAGAACCTACATCAACAACAGAACCTATGGAGCCTCCTACTATCAGAACAACCCATCAGATACCCAAGGGAACAAGATTGAAGCCATGATTGACAAGGTTCTAGAGGGACAACATAAATTGACAGTAAATTTCAATGGAAATATTGATGATTTCTATGCCAACCTCAACACTAAATTTTGAATCTCTCAACACCATGTGAAGAAGCTAGAGAATTAGGTTTTTCAGACTAGTGAAGCTATGAGGAGACAAGAAGCCTTGATCAAGGAAATGATTGAGGCTGGACTGAAGCACCACGTTAATGCCATCATAGATGATGATTTTTGGAAAGTTGTGGAAGAAGTTTGGCACAAAGAAGAAGAAATTCGTGAGAATCACTTGCGCAATTCGAACAACCATTGATTGACAGCCAAAGCTAACCATCGATCGACGGTACCTGAAAAATCCGTTTATGAAGAGATGGACATCGATCGATAGCAAGACCCTACCATCAATCGACATGAGCCTTATATATGCTAATAGGCACTCGAAACACACCCTAACTAAACCCAGACAGACAGATAAACCAGTCCCTACGTTAATTTAGTAAGCTATGGATGGACATTGTAGAAGAAAGAGAAAGATCCCTAAGCATCTCAGAAGGAAAGCTAATGAGAAAGAGATGGATGGCTTCTCTAAGAGAGTCCTCAGAATCCCTTTTGAAATCACATTTGAGGAGGCTTATTACACTCACATATTGTGGATGTTCTTTATAGAAACCAAGGAGACTGATGAGGACATTGAAAGAATGTTTAATCATCTGAGGGAGAAGATAAAGCAGAAGGTCAAGTTGAAGAAGAAAAGCGACCCTGGGAAACTTGTGATTTCCTGCAACATCAAAGGACATGACTACCCTCATGCACTCTGCGACACCGGTTCTTTAGTTAGCATTATGCCAAGAAACATGGCAGAGGTGCTAATCTTAAAGGTGGAGCCTTCTAGTGATTCATTCACTTTTGTGGATTGCTCTAAGGTAAATTCAGGAGGCAAAGTCAAAGACCTCCAAGTGCAAATCGGCGATGCCTTAATTCTTGTAGATTTTCATGTCTTGGACGTCCAAGTAGAGCATAATTCATCCCTGCCACTTGGAAGAGCTTTCATGGCCACGGTTGGAGCAGTACGCGCCATGAAGACAAACATGTTGTATCTATCTCTTATTGATCAAAATTACTACAATGAGCCTGTTCAAACTAGAACCAAGACTGTTCACATTGATTTGGTTCATGAACAAGGACTTGTGGCCACATGTTTCTGAAATTTCGAGCAAGATAATGACCCTGACGATGGAGCATCGATCGACACCCAGACCAACACATCGGTCGACGTTGCCAATTAACAGCTGATTGACATCCACCCTTTGACATCAATCGATGACAACCCTGACCTAGGGCATGATACAGCTAACCCAAAATATGATGGATCTTATATTGAAGAAGAAGCAATCAAGTATCCTGATTTTGCACTACATGAAGCTAGAAATTGCAGAGGATCCAATGAAACCAGGGTCGCGACATCGATCGATGGCCATGTACCATCGATCGATGCTAATTTGGCAGAATATTACAAATCTTGTAAGGATCCAGCTAGAAGAAGATTTCGTTAGGAAACCAGAGATGAGTATTGAGTATATAGAGATGAAGAGGGCAATGCATGAGCTATAGATGGCAAAATCATCAATACGTCAAAGGAAGATATAATATATATTCTTTAGAGAGCAGCCATCATTGGACACACTCGTCTTTGTTTGCCAGAGTATGCAGAAATATTTGATAGGACCATGCCAGAAATAAAAACATACAACCGAGCAGAAGTAGATGACATGGTACATTGAATCTACAGAGCCCAGGAGATGTTGATGGATGACTATTACAAGAGGATTGATGATATCTATTACCCATTCAACAACAATATTAGCTGGTTAAATGCGTGCATGGAGGAGATGAAGAAACATACGTACATTACTCATCAGATGATTGAGAAACAACACGTGGATGGAGCATTTGAAGCACCATCGATCGACAGACAAGCTCGACCATCGATCGACGCTTCACGCGGAGAATTTAGACAGAGGCTGGTAACTGAGAAGCTGCTAGAAGACACAATTGATGGAGTTTATGAATCTGGAGGCATGATAATGGGAGATATCTCCAAGAGATTGGATGACATATCCATAACCACCGAGCAGGATTGACTGGTTACACAAACACATTGACAAACTTCAGGAGAGGATAAGGATGAGTCAAATTGAGATCACCATGATAGACAACCAAAGAACCAGAGGTGAAGAAGCCATAAGAAGCTTCATTGGTACCTGGTTCCAGATGAGCAAAGAGGATGTATACACTTGTTTTTCAACAAGTGACACTCTACCCCGATCTTAGTCCAAACAATGCAAAAAGTCAAGCTAAAGAATATAAACAAGTGCTGAGTGGGAGGCAACCCACTATTAGATATGTTTTAAATTCATTTTCTTTTCATGATTTTACTAATTTTTGTATTTTTTTATTTGCAGTGAAAAAGGAAGATCGAGAACCAAGCCATCGGTCAACGACGGAGCACAACCATCAGTCGATACTGATCACCACCGGTCGACATCATGACATTACCGTTGATTGACACTGGTAACATAGTTTGGTATTTTTGACTGTCCTTAACACACTTACTTATGATTTATTTTTTTCCACCTAATCGAGATGGAATAGCATTGGGGACAATGTTATTTAAGTCTGAGGAGGTTTACTGATAATGCTTTCTTTTTGGGAGTTTTATTATTATGTGTTTTATTGACTCAAGAAAGGGATTATGATCATATTTAAATTTTTACTTATTATCTAACCATTCTATAGCATCATTATATATTTTTTGATTGCAGAGAGTACTAGAGATAACAAAGTGGATCATCATGCCACTGTATAACACTTGCTTAGAAAGTTTGAAGGAACCAAAGCTAACATCCTACCTAATTTGACTTATTTGCTTGCTTTGGAGTTTGGCATACATTGGATCGGTTTCCTCTTCCAAGTTTGGAAGGTAAAAGTCTGTGTGCTTCTAATTCCCAGTCCTCGCTCTCTCTCTCTATCTCTCTCTCTCTCTCTCTCTCTCTCTCTCTCTCTCTTTCTTTCTCTCTCTCTTTCTCTCTCTGTCTGTCTCTCTCTCTCTCTCTTCTGCATCTATAAAAATAAAAGATTGAGATGAGTTCCTGAAAGATGCAGAGGGGTAGGTAAATTACCTATAACCGCATTATTCTAATTCAGAAAGGAATGATCACATACTGTTGAAGCAAGGGATAGGTAAATTACATGTGACCAAATTATTCGCCTACACTTTTTAAGAAAAAGAGAGAAAGGAAAAATAAAGAGGAAAAATAAAGAGGAAAAATGGACTCTATCAGCATCATTGATTCATTAGGCTTATAAAAAATAATTATATAAAAAAATTCAGAGAAGAGAGAAAGAGGGAAGAAAAGGATCAAAGAAGACTGCTTGTGTGTTCAGATATTTGCAGAGGTAAGAGTCCATGTGTCATCTGAATGATACTCCCAAGGTGAAGCCTTCACTTTTGTTTATGCAAGAAATGACTTTAGTAGAGGGGTGAGTCAAGCTAGTATTTGATAATTTGTTGGTAGAATGGATTTGGTTACTAGACTAGGATGAGGTATATAAAGTTTCTCTAAGTTTGACACTTGTTTGATGTGGTTGCAACATAGTAAATGTGATAATAAAAAACTAGAGATTTTGTGAGTCCCTGTGTTTTCAAACCTCTTCCACAGGTTTACCATTGTTTTGATTGAGGACAAGAAAAATGTTAAGTCTCGGAGAGTTGATAGGTCCTAATATTTACCAATTTTAGATAATGTTATAGCCTCTATTTTGAGCCTGTTATGTGTGTCTAGGATGTGTTTTAGAGTCTTTTCTGGTCCAAGTACATTTTGGAGCATTGTAGAGATTATGAGGCTTTCCGGACCTCAGAGAGAGAGAGGAACCCCGTAGATGGTCAAATTCATCAAAGTACGAGTCGAGATAGAGTGTTGCATCGAAGATGCACACTTGCCGTCGATCGATGGTCGATACGCAGAGGTCCAATTAAAAAAGTAACCGACTTGAAGCTCAAGTCATGGAAATTACAAGATTTCCCCTAGACGAGTTTTACCTAGTTTATATTATCTTTGTTGGTGTTTTATTCAAAAGAGAACACTTTTACAAGTTTAGAGACTTTTCATAATAAACATAGTAGTTTTTGGGGAGAAATTCAAGACTTCTTTCTAGCTTTGTCGTGAAGCCCCAATTTCTATCCCTATTCTTTATCTTATGCAATATTTAATGTGTATGATTATGTTCTGCTTAGCTATGTTTAAGTAGTCACCTTTTTAGATGTAGGGTTTATTAATGGTTTTGACGGATTAGCCAAACAATAGAATTGCTAGGGTGATTATTATATTTATCATCAGAATTGTGTTTATTGCTTGTGTTCTAGAGTAGCTAACTAGAACTCTGATATTAGGATAATTGACACTGCGAGAGTAAGATCGTTACCTGAACAAATCCTGTTGAATTTAAGTTACTAGGGACAATCTAGAGACTGGTCTAGTAATTCTAAATGAATCGATGGGATCTGATCATATAATGCTTGACTAAGAAAGCCATCGATCGGTGCTGTTTGCATACCATCGATCGACGGTCATTCCGAATTTCCACACGAGTGTTGTAGATCCTTAGCTTAGCCATATGATATATATAACTAGTAATATATTTACTAATTGAATTCGTGTTCTATGATTGAAAACCCCTTGGCGTCTATCTATTATAATTCACAACCTGAAAACCCTAGATCTAGCTTTTTTCCTTATTTGTTTACAAACCAACTCTTTCCTATTTACTATTCTTAAAGTCTTATTAATTTCCTAGCTTAAATAAGTCGATTATAAAATATATTGTGCGCCCTCGCTCTCTGTGGATTCGATCCTTAAGTAGTACAATTGAACCTCTTATTTGAGAGAGTAATCGGTAGCTCTAGAGTAATTTTAGCACGTATCGTACACTTAGGTGAACTATCAGGTGAAATAGGTATGCAACTAAATGAACTATCAGGGATGTATCAAAGAACAGATCTCAAACTCAAGTTGTAATCGATGAACTTGTGTATGCAAAGATTATCTAATTTCTAAATCTAGGGCTCCAAATCTCGTATATAAATCCTAGGGGAATGTCGATCAGCACTACCATATGAGTGTCGATCAGCACTAGCATATGAGTGTTGATAAGTACTAGCATATGAGTGTCGATCGATACTACTTCTAAACAAGCTTTAGCAAATAGGTTTGATAAGTTCTCTAACCACCTAGAATAACTGTTGTATGTGCCTAGTGAATTAGATCATCATAGTTTTAATTCAGGTAAAAGACCAAGCTCTCACTTGCGCCACTCAATCCTAAGATCTAAGTTCAGGGTAATAAATCCTAAGCTTGCATTAAGAGAAACTAGATGAAGAACTAATGGTTTTCCCTAATAACAATACAGATTTAGAAAACCATCAAACAACCTTTGAAGAACCTAAAATCTAACAATGAAACTACTCAGACATAATCATAAGAACATAATGATAATCGAAAGAGTAGAGAAATAAAAGAAATCAAAGGAGTTCAAGATCTTCTCTCAGAAGATGTTCAAATATATCTCTCTCCCATCCTAATCTCTCTCTCCTCTAGAATAGTTTGAAACATTTCCATCAACAATGACTTTAACAAAACATAATATCGGTCAAAAACACGTCAAGGGCTTCTTTGTAAATATAGGAAACTTTGGGACCAAAATGCAATTCTTCAAAGTTGCTAAAAACTCGCCGGGTACTGTTCTGGAGGAGTGTAGATCGACACCAAGGGGGTGGTGTCGGTCGACACTAGTTGATTCTCGACTGCTTTTTCTCGCGAGTCAGACGTACCACTCTTTAGTAATACATGCATAACCTTTGAACTAGAATCCCGACTGACCTCAAACCAGTGGCATTGGAAAGCTAATGCAAAGAAATATCTTGTTTAAGAAGATGAGCTCAATCTCACTGTAGGAAAGTCCCCACGCATAGCTAAATTTCTAACGCATCTGCATAGCTCTGTACCTCAAATAGCTCAACAATCTTCAAAGTTCTCTCAAACATACTAAAACCTGAAAACACTCTAAAAATAGACTCCAGACACATATAATATACTCTAAAAAGGACTTATATCATCAGTAAAAACAGGTAAAAACAAAGACATATCAGACACCAATCAGCGACATGAAGATGCATTAGAGCCTATCATCATTGAGAAGGGTAATGAGGGACATATTCCTGTTGCAAAGAGGAGAAAGGTCAAGGTTCCAAGGAATCTAAGGAGAGAGGCTAATGATAAGGACATTTAAAGTTTTACGAAAGAGGTTACTGAGGATCCATGAAGATGTACGATTCGATGATGCTTATTGGGCTTAAAAGGTATGGATGTTTTCAGAGAAAGTAGAGACAGAGAAAAGGACACCGAGCGTATTTTCGATCAGCCTACATAGAAGATGAATCATAGAATTACGCTGAAGACGAAAAGCGACCCAAGGAAGTTTGTCATTCCATGAATTGTTGGAGGTCACAACTATATGAATGCACTATGTGATACATGTTCTTTAGTCAGTATCATGCCTAGGGAGACAGTTACTAAGCTGAAGCTGAAGATATAACCTCCTTGTGAATTATTCACTTTTGTGGATTGCTCTAAGGTGAGTTCAGGAGGAATTGTTGGAAACCTTAAGGTACAAATCGACAATGCTTTATTTCTAGTGGATTTTCATGTTATGGACATTCAGATAAATTGGAATTGTTCTCTACTTCTTGGGAAATATTTTATAATTATTGTAGGAGGTGTTTGTGAAATGCATGCAAATAAATTGTGTTTGTCACTCATAGACAAAAATGCATTCTATGACCCTGTTGGAGTGATCAAGGGACACACTCCCTACATTTTGATAAGAGATTATCCATGATTTGTGGCAGTTTGTTATTCTGATTCTGGTGCAGAGCGTGAAGATGTTGGGGAAGTGTCAATCGACACCCAACTAGCATCGGTTGACACTCTTGCGAGTCCAGAATTTCGATAAAATATCTTAGATGAAGCCACCACTCCACCTAGAAGAAAGATATAAGTAGTCGTACCAGATGAGTAAGGTGTTAACATTGATGAAGAGGGCAATGCACAAGCTATGGATGGAAATACTATCAATATGTCAAAAGAAGATAAAAAAAGCAATACTCGAGATGACAGTTAGTGTGGGAGGCAGTTATTTGAGTTTACCACAGTATGATGGATGTTTTCAGATGCGTGGAGTCCTTCCTAACTCTCCTTACGGCCAGAACCTGAGACACACATGAGATATCATGTTGAAGAGATAATTGCTGAAATTACTACAGCTCAAGAGAGGATGTTTGATGAATTCTATCTCAAGACTGATGCAATCTATTTAGCTCTCAACAACAGTATTGGATGGTTGAGAAAATGTATATAAGAACTGGAGCTGAAGGTGGATTCTACACATAATATTATCCAGAGGCAGTAAGAGCCCATAACCAAAGGAGAAGAAGCTAACAAAAGCTTTGTAGGCACTTGGTTCGAGATGAGTAGAGAAAATGGTGATACTTGTTTCACAACAAGTATTCATTTACCTCCATACCAGCCCAACAACTCCAAAACGTCAAGCTAAAGACTACAAACAAGCGCTTCATGGGAGGCAACCCATTAATAAGTTTGTTATTCGGTTTTATTTTCATTTATTACTGTTTTTTGGGTTTATTTACTTTCATGTCAAAAAACCAGATCGGAGGAAGACAAGTCTGCAACAAGTATCGTCCGACACATGATTAATTTCGATCGACAGTAGCAACAAGTATTGACCACCACTTAACTATGCCGATCGACACTAATATCAGTAGGCATGTATATCTTTTTTTCCTTGTTAAGTTTTTACTTAGGATTTATTTTTTCCCACTAATCTTGAATTGTAAAACATTGGGGAGAATGTTGTTTAAGTGTGGGGGAGGTAGTTACTGATATTGTGTTTTATTTTGAATTTTGTGATTTTATTTAAGTTTTATAGAGTCAAGAAGGAGATGATGAACTTTTCAGTTTTACTTATTATCTAACCACTCTCTAGCACCATTCTTAGATTTATTGATTGCATGGTGTACTAGATGGAAATACCAAAGTGGATCACCTACCAGTGACATCTACACTTGCTGCGAATTTTTGAAGGAACAAAAGCTGACCTCCAACCTAATCAACTTAATTTTCTTGCCTTTGGGGTTTGGTATACACTGGATCGGATTCCTCTAGCAATTATGGAAGGTAAAAGTCCGTGCGTTTCTGATCCTCTTCTCTCTCTCTTTGGCATCTATAAAATAAAAGATTAAGATGATTTCATGTGATGTAGAGGGGCAGAAAAATTTTCTATGACCCCATTATTCTAATTCAAAGGGATGACCACACAAATCTGGAAGCGAGGGGTATAAAAATTTCCTATGACCCAATATTTTCCCACACTTAGCAAAATATATTCCCAAAAAGAAAAAAAAAGAAAAAGAAAAAAAGAAGAAAAAGATTCAGAAAAGAGAGAAAGAGGGAAGAAAGTTATTCGAAAAATATTGCATGTGTGTTCAAATACTTGTTTAAGTAAGAGTCCATATGTTCTGTGATCGATACTCCCAAGGTAATTTTTTTTATGTTAAATGAGGTTAGTAAAGGGGTATGTTAGACAATATTAGCTAAGTTGTTGAATGGATGATAATGGTTGCTATGCTACGGTAGAGTACATAAGGTACCTCAAAAGTTGGCATTGAGTCGATGTGTATTGCAACATTGCAGAGGTGATGATTGTAAGTTTAAATTTTTTTGAGTCCCTGCATTTTCAAACCTCTTTCACATGACTATTCTATGTTTTGCTTGAAGACAAGCAAAATGATAAGTCTGGGGATGTTGATATACTATGGAATTTTCCAGTTTTCAGCAATATATAAGTTCTTTTAGAGTCTATTATATTTGTTTGGAGTCTATTTTAGAGTTTTTTCAAGTCCAACTATGTTTTGGAGCAATATGGAGATTATGGTGCATTCTAGAGCTTATGGATGAGGAAACTTTTAGTTGTTCAAAGAATCAGAAGTCAGTGCGAGATTCGAAGAAGTGTTGATCGATACCTCTTCCTTGGTGTCGCTCGACACCCCCCCCCCCACGAGTAGATGGGTCCGACTTGATTCAATACTCACTCAAGCCCATAAGTTTCACAGATTACCAGAATACCCTTGGCCGACTTTATTACTAATATTTATAGGGTTTTCCATTATTTAGGCAACATACCTTACACATCTTTTCCACACCACAATACTTTGGGATTTTATTATTAGTGTTTGGAGAAAAGATCAGGAACTCCTTTAGAGATTTTGTATGGAACTCTAATATTTCTCAATTTATGCAATTAATTCATTTTATCTTTATGTCTTGTTTAGTTATGTATGAGTAGTTATCTTGTTAGATGTAGGGTTTAATATGGTTTAGATGAATTATTAAGCATAGAACTGCTAGGGTGATTTATAAGGATCCGTCAATAGAATTGGTCTAACTCTTTGTGTTCTAAAGTAGATAACTAGAACCCTGAACTAAGGATAATTAAAACCCGCGAGAGTGGGTACAACTCTTGATATTTATTATACTGAGCTAGGTTCTTAGGCACATGCAACAGATGGTTTAGTTAACTTAGTGAACATATCGATTAGGACGTTAATGCATGTCTAAGGAAGTATCGATCGACACTTTGTAGTACCGATCGACACTTTGTAGTATCGATTGACACTTTGTAGTATTGATCGACACCCATTCTTTGTTCCCCATGCGTTAACTGGAACATAGGTTTTAGTCATCTGATTAGACTCACAACAAGAGCTGGACATCTTACTACTGCATTCGAGTTTTAGGAAGGTTCAACACACACCCTTAGCATTTATAGCTCATTATTTTGATTGTCTGAAAACATATGTCTAGCTATTTCCCATATATTCTTACAAAAACTTAATCACATTGTTTACTGTTCTATTTACTACTATATTTTGTGCTTTAATAATTATTGCCTAGCTTAATCTAAATATCTATAGTTTATTGTGTGTCCATGCTCCATGTGTATTAGATCCCTAAATACTACAATCCGATCTCTTGTTTGAGATAGAAGGTTACTCTAGGCTAGTATGGGAGATATCAAATTTGGCGCCATTTCCGGGGAAAAAGTATTCGCTAATAGATTTTATTGATAGTTTTAGTCTACGTTTTTCTTTTGTTTTAGTTACTTACAATAAAAAATTTCTTGTGTTTTATGTACATACACAGTAGTACCAGAAGCAAAAAGGAAAAATAGCTTTTTTTTTCAGACCCTGCATGTCTTGAACGCACGATCTGCAAAGAGAAGCAAGAAGCATCGATCGACATCACTTCTTCATTGATCAATACTTATTGTGAGCGAGCAGAAATCAACACTTCCGAAGAACCGATACTAACCCGCAAACAAGAAACATGGTCACGACTCCTGTGTTGATAATGGATGAGAATGGAGATATCCATGACCGTGAGGATCATCTGTGCAATGAAGCAAGTTAGAGACTTGATGATCTTATAGCTGAAATCCCTGATCGAGGAGCAGCTGCTCTAGAAGCTACTGCAGCTACTGCTGAGGTTGCTCGACCCAGGACGTTGGCTGATTACAACCGTCAAGAACCGTACTACGCCAACAGATTTACTATTCGTCCTCCTATTTTCGGAGTTACGATTTTGAGCTGAAGTCTGCATACTTTACACTTGTGGGACAAACACCTTATCATGGTCGCCCATATGAGCATCCGATCAACCATCTGGAGAGCTTCAAGGTATCTGCTATCAAGGCCAATGGAGTCTCTGAGGACTACCTTTTCTGCAACCTCTTCATGTACTCACTTGCTGGAGATGCCTCATATTGGCTTATGAAGTTACCATCATAATCTCTTACATCCTGGACTGACATAAAACACTTTTTACGTAATTTATATGATGATGCGTGATATGAAGACTTAGGGAACTTGATTGCTACATTCACACATGAGCCTGCAGAATCTTTCAGAAGATCCTAGATCAGATTCACGTTATATAATAGAGATTGTCCATAATATGAGTACAACGAGGTAAAAATGCTTAGTACCTTCTTTAGAGTTATCGCTTTGGCTTATCAGATGGCTCTAGACACAACTAGTTAGGAAAACTTAAACACTAGAAATCCAGAAGGAACTGTGAGACTTATAGAGAACTTGGTGTCTAGCAATAGCACCAAGAACTCTTATTTTGAGAGGAATAAATCGGCTACCAGATTGGGAAAAGAGAAAATGGAGGAAGATAAGGAAAAGTTGGACGGTGTTCATAAGCTTCTGAAGAACCAGGTTAGCTTCGAAGAAAATGTAGAGGCTGTGGATGTGGACAATGATATAGGCGATGAGGACGATGTGAACTCCCTCAATGGTACTGGTTTTCAGAAATAGAGGTCTAGGAATCAGAGTGGAAACAAGAACTTCTATGGCACTGGTCAAACGATTCATTACAACCAAGGTTCGTAGTACTAGAAACCCTACCGAAACAGGAACATAAACATGAACTATGGAGCCTCTTCTTAATAGAATCCTGCACCAACAACTCAAGAAAGCAAAATTGAAGGCATGTTTGATCAAGTTCTTGAAAGGAAGCAATAGTTGGCTGTGGATTTCAATGAAGAGATAGATGTTGTATACACCAACCTAAATGATAAGTTTGAAGCTCTCAGCACCCATCTGAAGAAGTTGAAAACTCATGTGGTTAAGACTAGTGAAGCTGTGAAGAGACACGAAGCGCTGATTAAAGGAAATGGTGAAGCTGGACAGAAGGACCACGTGAGTGCTAGTGGTGAAGGATGAGAATCTCCAAGAAGGGGACTTTCAAGTCGAAAGTTCCATGTATTTTGGCAGCTCGCACTGGTGTCTTTGGATATCAACAGCTGAGCACCTATCGACACTCAGTGTCAAATTCGTAGGATCTTGTGAGACGGCAAGTATCGATAGACACCACACTGATGTCGATTGACACCCACCTGTGACATATCGAGTTTGTTTACCAAGCATTGACACACACCGATTGAATGCAACAAAACAAACATCTTACACATCAACAAAGCCAACAGTTGACCCCAATTAGTGATCTGAAGATTCACTAGAGCCTATCATCATTCAAAAGGCTAATTAGGGACGTATTCCTGTTAGAAAAAAGAGAAAGGTCAAGGTTCCCAAGCATCTAAGGAGAGAACTAATGATAAGGAGAGGGACAGTTTTTCCAAGAAGTTACTGAAGATCCATGAAGATGTACCCTTCGATGATGCTTACTTGGCCTACAGGTTCTGGGTGTTTTTCAGGGAAATTAAAGAGACAGAAGAGACACCGAGTGTATGATCCATCAGCTTAGAGACAAGGGGAAGTGGAGGATTACACTGAAAAAGAAAACTGACCCTAGGAATTTTGTAGTTCCATGAACTGTTGGTGGTCACAGCTATCTGAATGCACTATGTAATACGGGTTCATCAGTCAATTTCATGCCTAGGGCAATGGTTACTCAGATGAACCTGAAGATATAACCTTCTCGTTACTCATTCACTTTTGTGGATTGCTCTAAGGTGAGTTAAGGAAGAATTGTTAGAAATTTTCAGGTATAAATCGACAATACTTTATTTATAGTAGATTTTCATGTTACTGGAATTGTTCTCTACTACTTGAGAGAGATTTCATGGCTACGGTAGGACCTTTTGTGACATGCACACAAATAAGTTGTGTTTGACACTCTTAGACAAAAATGCATTCTATGACCCCGTTCTAGTAATCAAGGAACACACACCCTACGCTGAGATAGTGTTGACATGAAGAGATGAATGGCAATAAGGAGATGAAGAGATCAAGAGAAACACGGTGAAACTTGATATTCAACGAACAACCTGTCCGTACAACCTAAGCCCCAACGTGACTTGCAAGACAAGGAAGTAAAAGAGTTGATCAGGAACTGAATCAGAAGGCATTAATTCAATTGTCTAAGTCATTAGGACCTTTGGAAGATCTGGTTCACGTGTGGAGTTAAGCAACCAGCCTTTGGGACCATTTGGACAAGTCACTTTCATCTGATCTGCCTAAAGCAACAATCTTGAACTCTTCTCCCATTTATTTTATTATGTTCTAGTATTTCGTTAGTTTAATATTCTTGTTCCCCTATAAATGTATTGTTTTATGCTCTGAATCAAACAAGGAAACTATTTTCCTCATCTCTCTCTCTCTTCAATTTTGAATCATCTCTATTCTCTCTCTTGTTCTTTATGTTCATCAGCTTTCTTACACAAACAGTCTACAAATCTCTCTATTATTTCATGGTATCAGAGCAATAAGCTCTTGAAACCTTATCACTTCAGCAAATCAAATTATATTCACTCTGTTTTTACTCTGTTCCCATCCTATTTCACTCTGTTTTTACTCTGTTTCCATCAAGAAAATACTCTATTCTTCACTCTGTTATTTCTCACTTCACTCTGTTTCTATTTTTTTTTGAAATTTCCTTACTCTATCCTTTCAAGTCATCTTCTAATCTGGGTTATTAAACTCTCTTTCATTTTTCAAAACACTTTGCTATTATGCTCTTCAAATTCATGGATTCTTGAGTTTTTTCCAGTGAATAAAAGAAATCCAGCCATGGAAATGAAGATAGAAGGGCCAATTCCAGTAACCCTTAGGGGTTCTAACTACCTGCTATGGTCAAGAGTAGCCAGAGTTACATTGGGAAGTCATGGACTTTAAGACAACTACATCATGAAGGCCGAAGCTTCAAAGAGGATGACTTATGAGGAAGGTCAGGCGAGTAGCCTGAAGAATGAAGACAAGTGGGTTCAAGAAGACCAGTTAACACTTGAGATCATCCACAAATCTCTCTCATAATCAATCTTGGAAGCTTACTCACACTGTGAAACTGACAAGGATCTATGGGAAAGTCTTAAAACTGTTTATGGGAATCTCTCCAACCTGAGCAGAATTTTTGAAGTCAAGAAGATTATCAATAACTTGAGCCAGGAAGAAATGGAGTTTAATCAATACTTTGGCAAGTTCAGAAACTTGTGGGTAGAGCTAGATACACTAAGGCCATTTTCTGTGGAACCAGTGGTCATAAGAGAGAGATGTGAACAAGACAAGGTCTTCAGCCTTCTCTTGAACCTAAGTCCATCCTACAACCAGTTGATCAAGCATGTTCTGAGGGAGGATAGGCTACATGACCTCGATGGCGTGTGTTCTCTAGTTCAAAGAGAACAAGAATCACACACTCTTTTTACAAGGGAAAGGAAGCCAGCCTTCAAGGATATGCACAATGGAAGGATGGTGTTGTTAGCAGGACACAAGAAGACCAAGAAAAGACATGCCAAGAAGAGCACCCAACAAAGTTTGTTTACCTTCAATTCTGGTGGATTTAAACTCAAGGGAGATGATTATCAATGCCCTAAAGTGGCGTCTGAAGGTGTATCTATGTATTCAGCTCTCACCAGTGACTCTAATGGAGTAGAAACTTGGAACAGGCAGTGATCAATCATGGGCCTATCAAAATGAGTGATATTGAGCCACTGATCAAAGCAGCCAAGGCTATCATCTCCGCAAAGCAGTCTGGTACACATTCCCTTAACTCTAGGCCAATCATAATATATCCAGGAGCTAGTCACCATATGATTAGTGATAGGAATCTTATTAGTGATATTAGGCCTGCCTAGGGAATGTAATATTAGCCAATGGAGATAAGGTGAAGATAGAAGGAATAGGGAACCTTAATCTGTTTAATAGAGAATCCACTGCCTTCTATATGCCTAGCTTTGCCTCTAACCTTCTTTCTGTGAAAAAGGCCACGGTTGACATGAATTGTCAGGTGGTTTTTAGGCCTAATGAGGTTGAGTTTCAGGACCTTAATACAGTGAAGGTGATTGGTGAGGGAAACAACCAAGGCGGTTTATACCATCTCCAAAAGACTAAGCCCTCTAAAATCTCTACTCCTTATTTATGCATGATCAGTAACTCATCTGTTTGTGATAGCACTTGGCATGCTAGATTAGGCCATCCTCACACTCGTGCATTAGAGATCATTATGCCTGATATATCATTTAACCACTTAGAATGTGAAACATGCATGGAAAACATTGCAAATCTGTGTTTCCAACATCAGAAACAATCTATGAAAAATGCTTTAACTTAGTTCACTCTGATGTTTGGACCTCACCCTGTATGTTTAGAGATAACCATAAGTATTTTGTCACCTTTATAGATGAAAAATCAAAATACACTTGGCTTACATTGCTGCCTTCTAAGGATCGTGTGTTACATGCTTTTGTGAACTTTCAATCTTATGTCACTAACCACTTTAAGGCTAATGTGAAGGTACTGAGATCAGACAATGAAGGAGAGTATAGAAGCAATACATTCAAGAATCATCTTGCAAAGCATGGCAAAGTTCATCAAACAAGCTGCCCTTATACTCCTCAACAAAATGGTGTGGCTGAGAGAAAGAATAGGCATCTGATGGAGGTGGCTAGATCAATGATGTTTCATGCAAATGTACCTAAGAGATTCTAGAGTGATGATGTGGTAACAGCTTGCTATCTAATCAACCGGATTCCTACCAGAGTACTGAAGGACATCTCTCCCTATGAAGTGTTGAACCAGACCAGACCATCTATTCATCACCTCAGAGTGTTTGGATGTGCCTGCTTTGTGTTGATACCAGGGGAGCAAAGAAACAAGCTAGAAGCAAAGAGCACGAAGTGCATGTTCATTGGATATTCATCTACCCAAAAAGTATACAAGTTCTATGATCCAAAAACAAGAAGAGTACTTGTATCCAGAGATGTGAAGTTTATGGAAGGAAAAGGGTTTTATGCTGAAAAGAATTGGGATGAGCTCAAAGATTTGTCTCAAGCATCAGACAAGGCTAATAACCTGAGAGTTATTATGGAAAGTCTTGGAATCAGTCTATCAAAAGAGAAGGAGACAACCAGAGAAGCTCGTCCTCCTCATGAAACTGAACAAGCAGCTGAAGAAGTCACTCATCCTGATCCTGAAGGGGGCAATGGACAGGAACCAGAAATACAACAAGGTTCTGAAGTTCATGATCAGGATGGTGTTGAAGAACAAAGAACTGAACCTACTCAAGTTCAAGAGGAAGAAGAGGCAGACCACGTTCAGCCACTAAGAAGAAGTACAAGGATAAAGAAACCTACATCAAACTAGATCAAAACAAGAGTTTACTTCAATGCTGAAGCAGTGGCTCACCCAAAAAGTGTAGTATGCTTCCTTGCTCGATATCCAGAAGAGCATCAAGTATTCATTGGGGAATTGGATCAGGAATACATTCCAAGATCATATGAATAGGCTATGCAACATGAGGAGTGGAGAGAGTCTGTTGAAGATGATATCAATGCCATGATCAAGAATGATACATGGTTTGAAACTGAGCTCTCCAAAGGCAAGAAAGCTGTGACAAGTCGCCTGCTATACATCATCAAGTATCTAGCCAATGGAAAACCATAAAAAAGAAAGACAAGGCTAGTTGCAAGGGGATACACTCAGGTCTATGGGGAAGATTATCTGGATACTTTTGCACCAGTGGCCAAGCTGCATACTATAAGGATTCTCCTATTACTTGCTGTCAACTTGGAATGGTATTTATGGAAAATGGATGTGAAGAATGCCTTTCTACAAGGAGAGTTGGAAGATGAAGTGTACATGCGACCACCTCCTGGCCTAGAGAACATGGTCAAACCAGGTAATGTACTGAGGTTAAAGAAGGCAATCTATGGCTTGAAACATTCACCAAGAGTCTGGTACCATAAGCTGAGCACAACACTCAATGGAAGGGGATTTGTGAAATCTGAAGCAGATCACACACTCTTCACTCTAACCAGCAAGCAAGGGATTGTGGTCATTCTAGTGTATGTAGATGACATTATCATCACTTGTAGTGACAAAGAAGGTATCATCTCAACCAAATCTTTTCTTAAATCAGCATTTGATATCAAGGATTTGGGAGAGTTGAAGTACTTCCTAGGGATTGAAATATTCCGCTCTAAAGAGGGGCTTGGCTTATCCCAAAAGAAGTACACACTTGATCTTTCAAATGAGGCAGGAAACCTTGGAGGAAGACAAGCCAAGACAACATTGGAAGAAGGCTACAAGGTACTGCAAGAGGGGGAGTTTGAAGCCACACCTTTTGAAGATGTCAAGAAGTATAGGAGAATGGTTGGGAAGCTCATACACTTAACCATAACTCGTCCTGATGTGTGTTTTGCTGTAAAACAAGTCAGTCAATACATGCAAGCTCCTAAGGTTCATCACTGGAATATGGTGGAGCGGATCTTGAGATACTTGAGAGAAGCTCCTGGTCAAGGTGTATGGATGGCTTGCAATGGAAGCAGTGAAGTGGTAGGATACTGTGATGCTGATTGGGCTGGAGACAGAGTTGATAGAAGACCAACAACTGGCTATTGCACTTTTATTGGAGGGAATATGGTTACATGAAAGAGCAAGAAGCAGAAGGTTGTCTCTTGTTCTAGTGCTGAGGCAGAATATAGATCTATGAGGAAGCTCACAAGTGAACTCATATGGATCAAGGGACTGCTAAAGGACTTGGGCAATGAGATTTTCACTCCTATGACTATGCATTGTGATAACCAGGCGGCAATACACATTGCATCTAACTCAGTCTTTCATGAGAGGACTAAGCACATAGAAGTGGATTGCCATAAGGTCAGACAAGCAGTGGAACAGCAAGTAATTCTTCCATGCTACACTAGAAGTGAAGATCAGTTGGCTGACATATTCACCAAGGCAGACAGCAGCAAGGTTTGTGAGTTCATCCATCCGAAACTTGGACTCATAGACCTCACATGTCACTGATCCTCTTGCCAGGGAGTGTTCTACTCTTTTTCCTTGGCTTGGTTTTTACCCCAAGTGGTTTTTTCCAAGCTAAGGTTTTAATGAGGGAATAATTCATGGTCTCCAAGCTTGACTTGTCCCCATGGTCAAGCTTAAGGGGGAGTGTCGACATGAAGAGATGAATGTCAATAAGGAGATGAAGAGATCAAGAGAAACAAGGTGAAACTTGATGTTCAAGGAACAACCTGTCCGTACAACCTAAGCCCCAACGTGACTTGCAAGACAAGGAAGCAAAAGAGTTGATCAGGAACTGAATCAGAAGGCATTAATTCACTCGCCTAAGTCAATAGGACCGATGGAAGAGCTGGTTCACGTGTGGAGTTAAGCAACCAGCCTTTGGGACCACTTGGACAAGTCACTTTCATCTGATCTGCCTAAACCAACAGTCTTGGACTCTTCTGCCATTTATTTATTCATTTTCTCGTATTTAGTTAGTTTAATATTATTGTTCCCCTATAAATGTATTGTCTTATGCTCTGAATCAAACAAGGAAACTATTTTCCTCATCTCTCTCTCTTCAATTTGGAATTCTTTCCATTCTCTCTCTTGTTCTTCATGTTCTTCAGCTTTCTTACACAAAAAGTCTACAAAATCTCTCTATTCTTTCAGATAGGAGATGATCCAAGATTTGTGGAAATTTGCTATTCTGATTCTGGTGTAGGCCGGGAAGATGACGGGGAATTGTGTATCGACACCCATCCAGCATCGGTCGACACTCCTGCAAGTCAAGAATTTCGAGAAACTTTCTTAGTTTATGCGACCACTCCTCCTAGAAGAAAAATATGTGTAGTAGCACCGGATGAGTATGTTGTTCACAGAGATGAAGAGGGCAATGCACATGCTATGGATGGAAGGATAATCAATGTGTCAAAGGAAGATATAAAGCAATACTTGAAAAGGCAGATAGTGTGGGAGGCAGTTATTTGAGTTTACCCCAGTATGAGGGATATTTTCAGATGCATGGAGTCCTTCCTAACCCTCTTTATCTGCAAGAACCTGAGACATACATGAGAGAGGATGTTCAATGAATTCTATCGCAAGATTAATACAATGTATTTCCCTTTTAACAACAGTATTGTATGGTTGAGCAAATGTATGGAAGAACTGGAGCTGAAGGTGGATTATACACATAATATTATCCAGAGGCAGCAAAAGTACATATTCAAAGAAGAAGAAGCTATCAAAAGCTTTGTTGGTACTTGGTTCGAGATGAGCAGAGAAGATGTTGATACTTGTTTCCCAACAAGCGCTTCATGGGAGGCAACCCTTTAGTAAGTTTTATATTCGGGTTTATTTTCATTTATTACTGATTTTTCTGTGTTTATTTAATTTTAGGTCAAAAACAGATCTGAGGAAGAGGAGTCTGCAACAAGTATCATCCAACACATGATCAATGTCGATCGACAATAGGAAAAAGTATCGACCACCACTTAACTATGCCGATCGACACTCATATACGTAGGAAGGTGTAACGTTTTTCCATGTTAAGTTTTTACTTAGGATTTATTTTTCTCACTAATCTTGAACTGTATAATACTGGAACACTGTTGTTTAAGTCACGGGATGTAGTTACTGATATTGTGTTGTATTTTGAGTTTTATGATTTTATTTGAGTTTTATAGAGTCAAGAAGGGGATGATCAAATTTTCAATTCTACTTATTATGTAACCACTCTCTAGCATAATTCTTGATTTACTGATTGCGGGGTGTACCAGATGGAAATACCAAAGTGGATCACCTGCCACGAACATCCATAGTTGCTGAGAGTGTCTGAAGGAAAATAGCTAGATCTAGGGTTTCCAGATAGTGAATTATAATTGATATAAGCAAAGGGGTTTTCAATCATTGAACACAAATTCCATTAGTAGAGATATTATAATTTATATTTATCCTATGGCTAAGCTGATGCGTCCCTAGGATGCTCTTTGGTTGATTGGGAGGATAGATCATTGCAAGAACGAATCAGAGACTCAAGTTCCTCAAGGTTTGTGGGATGATTGGTGACACAAGAGGGATGAGAAGACTCTTGATAATCCTAGATGATTAGCTTGGATATGACACACCAAGTAAACACCCTTAGAACTCCAGATACAACACACCAGAGAAACTCGACACACTTTCTAGAGAGAGAGCCGTCAAGAGAGAAAAGAACTCGTTGATTAAAGATTGCTTGCGTACAATAGGGTTAGGGAAAACCCTTAAATAAAAGAAACCAGAGAACATGCTCTTTAGGGTTTCGAAAATAAGAAAAATGGAAACTATAGTTTAAACATAACATAAGCTTAAAATGTAAATACTTCTACTGGTCTTGGGCAGATATAGAGCCTAAGTGATTTGTAAGACAAGTCGTGGCCTCGTTAAAAACCTTCCTCCGGAAAACCTCGTGGGAAAAAACCAAAAGCAAGGAAAAGAGCACACACCAAATGTCTTGCCTAGACACTAACTCAGCTTGATGTAGAGATGGCTTGAATGGTGTTCAAGACATCTCAGATCAAACCTTGTCCAAGACCTTCTTCTTGTTGTGGATGTGAAGTGAGTAATCCTACAACAGTCTCCTTAAGTTTCTTGACTCTGGAACGAGTCATAAGACCTTCTGAATGGTTAGAGCATCATCACCATGCTGCTGGTGCATTGTGGCATCATGTGACTCATCTATACTCTCCTTGTTCTCCTTAGTGATCCGTCCATGATCACATCATCCCCTCCCTCTTGAAAAGGATTTGTCCTCAAATCTGGTTCATCAACAGCAAAAGGAGCCAAGTCAGTGACATTGAAGCTATTTGATACATCATACTTACCTTGGAGATCAAGTTTATAGGCATTGTCATTGATCTTGTGGATGATCTCGAAGGGCCCATCAACCCTTGGCATCAGCTTGGACTTCCTCTCATTGGGAAACCTATCCTTCCTCAGGTGAAGCCAAACTTGGTCACCGACTTCAAAGACTCTCACACGCCTTTCCTTGTTGGCTTGCTTCTCATAGAGTTTGGTTTTCTGGTCAATGTTTTGTCTAGTCTTCTCATGGATTTGTTGGACCATCTCAGCTTTCTTCTTACTGTCCAAACTAACCCTTTCACACTCAGGTAAAGGCATTAGATCCAAAGGAGAGGTGGGATTGAACCCATAAACAATTTCAAATGGAGAATACTTAGAAGCAAAATGCATAGCATGATTGTATGCAAATTCACAGTGTGGTAAGTAGTCTTCCCAAGTTTTCAAGCTCTTTCGAATGAATGCACGCAGGAGTGTTCCTAGAGTTCTATTAACTACCTCAGTTTGTCCATCAGTTTGTGGATGACATGTAGTAGAAAACAGCAACTTAGTGCCTAGCTTAGACCAAAGAGTCTTCCAAAAGTAACTAAGAAACTTAGTGTCCCTATCAGAAACTATAGTCCTAGGCATGCCATGTAAACGAACAACCTCTTTAAAGAACAAGTTAGCAATATGCAATGCATCATCAGTCTTATGACATGCTATGAAATGTGCCATCTTAGAGAACCTATCAACAACAACAAAGATTGAGTCCTTTACGGTTCTAGTCCTAGGCAATCCAACAATAAATTCCATGGATATGTCATTCCAAGGATGGTGTGGAATGGGTAAAGGAGTATACAAACCCTGGGATTGGACTTGGGACTTAGCATGCTTGCAAGTAGCACACCTCCCACAGATTCTCTCCACATCTCTCTTCATGTGCGGCCAATAGAAGTGATCCTGCAAAACTTTTAGGGCCTTGGCAATCCCAAAGTGTCCCATTAGACTGCCCCCATGGGATTCCCTGACAAAGAGATCTCTCAAAGAACAATTAGGCACACACAATCTGTTATCATAGAACAAAAAACCTTCTTGTCTAAAGTAGTGCCCTGCAGCAAACTTCTCACAAGATGCATAAGCTTCCTTGAAATCAAGGTCAGTATCATACATATCTTTAATCTGCTCAAACCCAAGTAACTTAGCATCTAAAGTGGTCAAGAGAACATACCTCCGAGATAGTGCATCAGCAACTATGTTCTCCTTACCTTGTTTATATTTGATCACGTATGGGACGGTCTCAATGAACTCAACCCATCTTGCGTGTCTCTTGCTAAGCTTACTATTCCCCTTGAGGTACTTTAGGGACTCATGATCAGTGTGGATGACAAACTCCTTGGGCCATAGGTAATGCTGCCATGTTTGCAAGGCCCTCACCAAGGCATAGATTTCTTTGTCATAGGCTGCATAGTTGAGAGTGGCTCTTCCAAGCTTCTCACTGAAGTAGGCAATGGGTTTCCTATCCTGCATCAACACAGCACCAATTCCAATTCCTGAAGCATCACATTCTATTTCAAAAGTTTTTGTAAAGTCAGGAAGAATAAGAAGAGGTGATTGAGTAAGCTTCTCTTTTAGGCTTTAGAAAGCCTTCTTCTGTGCTTCTCCCCACTTGAATCCGACATCTTTCTTTATCACTTCAGTTAAGGGAGCTGCAATGGTGCTAAAGTCTCTCACAAATCGCCTATAGAACCCAGCAAGCCCATGGAAGCTTCTCACTTCTCCTACTGAGGTTGGGCTCGGCCAGTCCTTGATGGCTTTGATATTTTCTTCATCCAACTTAAATCCATCTACACTCACAACAAAGCCTATAAAAACCAAGTTATCCGTGCAAAAAGTGCACTTCTTCAAGTTGGCAAAGAGCTTTTCATTTCTCAAAACATTCAAGACAGCCCTAAGATGTTCTAAATGTTCTTCTAAGGTCTTGCTATATACTAAGATGTCATCAAAGTATACAACAACATAAATGCCTATGAATGATCTAAGAACATGATTCATTAACCTCATGAATGTACTAGGTGCATTTGTCAATCCAAATGGCATAACTAACCACTCATATAATCCATGTTTAGTTTTAAATGCAGTCTTCCATTCATCTCCTTCTTTCATCCTAATCTGATGATATCCACTCTTTAAATCTATCTTAGAAAAGATGCAAGAACCATGCAATTCATCAAGCATATCATCTAATCTAGGTATAGGGTGGCGATACTTCACTGTGATGTTGTTCATTGATCTACAATCAACACACATACGCCATGTACCATCCTTCTTAGGCACTAGGAGCACTGGTACAGCACATGGGCTCAAACTCTCTCGGATATAGCCCTTCTCCATGAGTTCCTCTACTTGTCTTTGCAACTCCTTGGTCTCAACCGGGTTGGTTCTGTATGCTGGTCGGTTTGGAAGTGTACATCCTGGAACAAAGTCTATCTGGTGCTCAATCCCTCGCAAAGGGGGTAACCCAATGGGATTGTACTATGGAAATACATCGTGGAACTCTTGCAAAAGAGAAACCATTTCACTCGGATACACCGGTGTAGAATCTGTTAAGTTCAAAAGAGTTTCTTTAAACACAAGTAAGATAGCTGATTGTTTAGAGTAGAGAGTTCTTTTGATATCACCCATGTTGGCATAGAAGTTTGGCTGTTTAGTTCCAGCCGGTTTGAGATCAATCTTCTTCTTTTGGAGTTGAATCTGATCATGTTGAACTTCTTTAGGTGTCAAGGGAACCAGGACAGTCTTGCGACCCTTGAACTCAAAGGAGTGCTTGTTGGTGAAGCCATCGTGGATAACTCGGCGATCAGATTGCCAAGGTCTCCCAAGAAGTATGTGACCAGCTTCCATAGGCAACACATCACACAAGACTTCATCTTCATATCTTCCTATGGCTAAAGGAATGAGAACTTGACTTGAAACCTTCATAGTGCCTTCTTCATTCAACCATTGTAGCCGGTAAGGTTTGGGATGCTTCTGAGCCTTCAACGCCAACTTATTGACCATTGTCTCACTAGCAGCATTCACACAACTTCCTCCATCAACTATGAGGCTGCAAACCTTTCCTTGCACCAAGCACCTGATATAGAATAGGTTCTCACGTTTCTCTAGCTCCTCAGTCTTGGTTTGCAAGCTTAGAAGCCTTCTAGCTACTAAAAGCTTCCCCTAGACTGGTCCTTCTTCATGCTCTTCTTCAGTCTCTTCTTGGTCAGACTCAGTGTTGTCATCTTCTGAGGCATACTCACCATCTTCTAGTAAGATCATGACTCTCTTGTTGGTACACTCATTGGCATAATGACCTCGTCCTTGGCACTTGAAACACTTTACATCACGAGCTCTTGAACTAGAAGCCTCAACCTTGCCCTTGCCCTTGTCAAGAGCACTGCTTGGTTTGGTTTCTTCTCTCGGATAGGACTTGTTGTCTTTCTGGTATGGCTTAGACTCCTTAGGATATGGTGACTTCTCTTCCTTGGTGTTGTGTAACCGGTTGGATCCATAGTTGGCTCGTGAATGTCCCTTCCTCTTGAGCTGTTGTTCCACAAGAATAGCCTTGTGTAGCATCTCTTCTAGCTCCACATAATGTTGCATCTCAACATTATCTTGTATATCTCGGTTTAGACCACATAGGAACCTTGACATGGTTCCTTCTATATCTTCTGATATGCTAGCCCTTAGCATGAGCAACTCCATCTCCTGGTAATACTCCTCCACCGATCTTGAACCTTGAGTAAGCTTCCTGAGCCGGTGATGCAAGTCTCTTTGGTAATGACTTGGAACAAACCTCTTGCGCATGATAGACTTCATCTCTGTCCAAGTCTCAATTGGTTCCTCTCCATTACTTCTACGGTTAGTGATGTACTGATCCCACCAACTTAGAGCATAGTCATAGAACTCAATAGCAGCTATTTGAATCTTCTTGTGGTTTGTGTACTGCTTACACTTAAAGACCAACTCAATCTTCTTCTCCCACTCAAGGTAGGCATACGGATCAGCTTTCCCATGGAATGGGGGTATCTTGATCTTCAAACCAGCAAGTTCATCCCTCTCGTTTGTCCTTCCTTCTTTTCCACGCCTATGTCTTCTTTGAATTTGTCTTGAGGACGAGCTGATATGCTCATAGTAGTTGTCAGTTTCCTCAGAACCAGCATGCTCTTGTCGAGTTGCATGATGTCTCTCTTCTCTCCTAGTCTCTCGGTTGGTTCATTGACCAGTAGCTCTTCTTACTTTTTCTCTGAACTCTCTCCGGATTCTCATTGAGGTTGGTTCTCATAATCTCGGTCATGGTTGCTATCATGGACTGATTTAGTTGAGCAGTCATGGCTTCCATGAGCAGCTTGTTCTTCCGGACTAGCTCAGCTTCCTCTTCAGACTCGGTCCCCATTGCTTCCTGCACAAAGGAAACAAGATAACCAGTAAAAGGATTCTAGGTAAACAAGACAAGTAAAAAGAAAAAAGATCAACACAAAAAAAGGATAAGCTTGCTCGGCAAGATAAGAAAAAAAGGATAGCGGCTAGGTTTAAATCGATTAGGGTTTTCGCCTACAAGCAAAAAGGAAAATCTCTTAAACTTTTCTAAAACTCTCTAAGATTCTCGAGCAGCCTAAACAACCTAGATCAATTTCTTGTTCAAGTTAACAAAGGTTTATTGCGGATGAAACAGAAGGTTAAGAGAGAAAGAATACTTCCCAAACCAAAGTTTCTCTGATACCACTTGATGCGTCCCTAGGATGCTCTTTGGTTGATTGGGAGGATAGATCGTTGCAAGAACGAATCAGAGACTCAAGTTCCTCAAGGTTTGTGGGATGATTGGTGACACAAGATGGATGAGAAGACTCTTGATACTCCTAGATGATTAGCTTGAATATGACACACCAAGTAAACACCCTTAGAACTCCGGATACAACACACCAGAGAAACTCGACACACTTTCTAGGGAGAGAGCCGTCAAGAGAGAAAAGAACTCATTGATTAAAGATTGCTTGCGTACAATAGGGTTAGGGAAAACCCTGAAATAAAAGAAACCAGAGAACAGCCTCTCTAGGATTTCGAAAATAAGAAAAATGGAAACTATAGTTTAAACATAACATAAGCTTAAAATGTAAATACTTCTACTGGTCTTGGGCCGAGATAGAGCCTAAGTGATTTGTAAGACAAGTCGTGGCCTCGTTAAAAACCTTCCTCCGAAAAACCTCGTGGGACAAAACCAAAAGCAAGGAAAAGAGCACACACCAAATGTCTTGCCTAGACACTAACTCAGCTTGATGTAGAGATGGCTTTAATGGTGTTCAAGACATCTCGGATCAAACCTTGTCCAAGACCTTCTTCTTGTTGTGGATGTGAAGTGAGTAATCCTACAACTGTCTCCTTAAGTTTCTTGACTCTGGAACGAGTCATGGGACCTTCTGGAATGGTTAGAGCATCATCACCAGGCTGCTGGTGCATTGTGGCATCATCTGACTCATCTATACTCTCCTTGTTCTCCTTAGTGATCCGTCCATGATCACATCATAAGCTCAGACTCAACAGCTTTGGTGTGCAAACTCAGAATGACCGTCGATCAATGGTATGAAAACAACATCGATCGATGGCTTCTTAGTCAAGCATTAAATGATCAGATTCGATTGGTTCACTTAGAATCACTAGACCATTCTCTCGACTGTCCTTAGGAATTTGAGCTTATCAGAGACATTTCAAGTATTCATCATGTAATCACACTCTCAATTTCGTAATATTATGGTTCTAGGTAGCTAATCAAGAACACAAGTAATAAGTACAAATCTGATGATATAGCTAATAGTTACCCTATCAATTCGTTTGTTTGGCTAATTCATCAAAACCTTTAATAAACCCTAAATCTAACAAGGTGACTACTCAGATATAGCTAAGCAGAATATAATCATAAACATAAAATAAGGATAGAAAGTAGGGTTACAATACCAAGCTTAAAGAAGTCTTGATCTTCTCCCCAAAAGCCTTAAACTACTATGTTTAATATGAAGAGTATGAAAACTTGCAAACGTCGTCCTTTGAATAAAACACTAGCAAAGACCATATAAACTAGGTAAAACAGGGCAATCTTGTAATTACCGTGACTTGGGCTTCAAGTCGGCTACTTTGTGAGTTGGGCTTCTGCGCATCGACCGTCGATAGACGGCCAGAGTAAGTCGTCGATCGACGCAATACTCTTTCTCGACTCGTACTTTGCTAAATTTGACCAACTACGGGGTTCCTCTCTCTTTGAGTTCCAGAAAGCCTAATAATCTCTACAAATGCTCCTAAATACATAGACCTGAAAAGACTCTAAAACACAGCCTAGACACATAAAGATTCCAAATAGGGCCTAGAACATGGTCTAAAAGTGGTAATTACTGGGATCTATCAATTCCCCCACACTTAACCTTTTTCTTGTTCTCAAACGAAACAAGGGTAAACATGTGGAAGAGGTTTGAAAAACAGGGACTCACAAAATATCTAGGTTATCATTATCACCTTTACTATGTTGCAACCACATCAAATAAGTGTCATTCTTAATTAAATTTTATATACCTTATCGTAGTATAGCATCCAAATCTATTCTACCAACAACTTAGCATATACTAGCTTGCCTCACCCCTCTACTAACATAATTTCTAGTAAAAAATAAAAGTGCAGGCTTTACCTTGGGAGTATCGATCAGAGGTGACATGGAGGTTTACCTTGCAAGTATATGAACACAGATGCAGTCTTCTCTGATCTCTTTTTTCCCACTTCCTCTCTTCTCTGAATCTCTTTATAAATATTTTTAAGTTCAATGAATCAGTGATGTTGATACAGTACATCTTGTTCATATTTCTTTTTCTATTCTCTCGTTTTCTTTGACAAGGTGTAGGCAAATAATGAGGTCATAGGTAATTTACCTACCCATTGCTTACACAGTGTGTGATCATTACTTTCTGAATTTGAATAATGGGGTCACATGAAATTTTCCTACCCCTCTGCGTCTTTTAGGAAATCATCTCAATCTTTTATTTTTATAGATGCCGAAGAGAAAGAGAGAGAGAGAGAGAGAGAGAGAGAGAGAGAGAGAGAGAGAGAGAGAGAGCAAGAGCGAGAGAGAGAGAGAGGGAGAGAGAGAAAGAGAGAGAGAGAGAGAGAGAGCGAGAGAGAGAGAGAGAGAGAGAGAGAGAGAGAGAGAGAGAGAGAGAGAGAGAGGGAGAGAGAGAGAGAGCAAGAGAGAGAGATAGAGGGAGAAAGAGAGAGAAAGAGAGAGAGAGAAAGAGAGAGAGAGAGAGAGAGAGAGAGAGAGAGAGAGAGAGAGAGAGAGAGAGAGAGAAATTAGAAGCACACAGAGTTTTACCTTCCATACTTGCAAGAGGAATCCGATCCATTGTATGCCAAACCCCAAAGCAAGCAATTAAGTCAAATTAGGTTGGAGGTTAGCTTCGGTTCCTTAACACTTTCTAAGCAAGTGTGATATTGTGGCATGATGATCCACTTTGGTATTTCTAGTACTCTATGCAATCAACAAATCTAAAATAGTACAATAGAATGGTTAGATAATAAGTAAAAATTTAAATTTGATCATATCCCCATCTTCTCTGATGACTCAATAAAAGTTAATAAGACACATAAGAATAAAACTCTGAAACAGAAACAGTATCAGTAAACCTCCCCTAGACTTAAATAACACTGTCCGAGTGTTATCCCACCACGGTAAGGTGAGAAAACTAAAAAAATAAGTAAAAGGAATGAGGACAATCAAAAATACCATACTCTGTTATGAGTGTCGATCGAAGGTAATGTTATGATGTCGACCGATGGTGATCGGTATCGATCGTTGGTTGTGCTCCGTCGTCGACCGATTGCGGTTCTCGAGTCTCCCTTTTTTAACTGCAAATAAAGAAAAGTATGAAAATTAGAAAATCATGAAAATAAAATAAATTAAAAACATACCTAATAGTTGGGTGCCTCACACTCAACACTTGGTTATAGTCTTTAGCTTGACGTTTAGGAATCTTTGGCCCAAGATGGGGGTAGATCATCACTTGTTGGAAAACAAGTTTCCACATCCTCTTTGCTCATCTGGAACCATGACTAACGAAGCTTCTTATGGATTCTTAACCTCTGGTTCGCTGTCTTTCTTTTATGAGCTCAACTTGACACATCTTTTCCTCAAGGCGATCAATACATTTGTGTAACTAACTGATCCTGCTATCTATGGGTATGGATATGTCATCCAATCTCCTAGAGATATCTTCCATCATTATGTCTTGAGATCCATAAACTCCATCAATTTTATCTTCTATCAGCTTCTCGGTTGCCAGTCTTGGTCGAAATGGTCCACGGATAGCGTCGATTGATTGGTCGGACTCGTCCGTCGGTTGATGGTCCTTTGTCAGATTTTTCTGTTGTTTGTTTCTGAACCATCTGAAGAGTAGAGTCCATATTTTGCTTCATCTCCTCCATGCACGTAGTTAACCAGCCCAATCTATTGTTGAACGGGTAGTAGACATCATCGAGCCTCTTGTAATACGAATCCATCATCATTTCCTGGGCTCTGTAGATTTCTTGTACCATGTCATATACTTCTGCTCTGCTCTATGTTTCTGTCTCTGGCATGGTCCTATCAAATTTATTTGCATACTCTGGCAAACAAAGAAGATTGTGTCCAATGATGGCTGCTCTCTGAAGAATATCTCTGATTTCTTCTTTTGACACATTGGTGATTCAGTCATCTATAGCTCGTGTATTGTAATATCTGTCTCTGTAGACGCCGTACTCATCTCTTTCTTCCCCATAATCAAAATTTTCTGGATCAAACACTTCAGGTTCTGATCTGTAACCGGAAAAATCCTCTATAAGGTGAGTGCCGAGCTACGGCAGCAGTGGTGTGTCGATCTATGCTATGTTGTTATCTACACGGTTTTCATGTTGCTGACTGAAGAGGTTTCCTGATCCATTGGCCATTGCAAGTATGTCTGCTACATCTTCCTTAGATACATCGAGAACTCATCCATCCATTGCTCGTGGACACCGTTCTGGATCCCTTATAATTCTGAACTCATATTGTCTGAGCTAACCACAATCTGCATTGTGTTCTGCTGTGGTAGTCTCCTTGGGCTCTGCTTGGTGGTGAGTATCGATCGATGCTGAAGGGTGGTTGTCAACCGACTGTATGTTGTCGCCGTGGACCGATTTTATGGGCTGGGTGTCGATCGATGTTCCATCATCTGACTCCTCTTTTAGCTTAAAGTCGCAGAAACATGTGGCCAAAAATCCTAGTTCTTGAATCAAATCAATGAGAGAAGTCTTGGTTTTAGTTTGAACAGGTTCATAAAAATGATTTTGATCAATACGAGATAGATACAACCTATTTTTCTTCATGTCGCATACAACTATTATTGTGGCAATGAAAGCTGTTACAAGTAGCAGGGATGAATTCTGCTCCACTTGGACGTCCAAGACATGAAAGTCTACAGAAATTCGGGCATCGCCGATTTGCACTTGGAGGTCTTTGACTATGCCTCTGAATTCACCTTAGAGAAATCCACAAAATTGAAAGAATCACTAGAAGGATCCACCTTTAAGCTTAGAACCTCTCCCATGGTTCTTGGCATAATGCTTACTGATGAACCGGTGTTGGAGACTGCATGAGGGTATTCATGTCCCATGATGTTTCAGAGAACCACAAACTTTTCAGGGTCGCTTCTCTTCTTCAACTTGACCCTATGCTTTATCTTCTCCTTCAGATGATTAAACTTTTTTTTCAATATATTCATCAGTCGCCTTGGTATCTCTGAAGAACATCCACATTCTGTGAGTGTAATAAGCTTCCTCGAATGGGTTTTCTAAAGGGCTTCTGAGGACTCTCTTAGAAAAGCTATCCAACCCTTTCTCATTAGCTTCCCTTTCAAGATGCATAGAGACCTTCTTCTTTCCTCTAGAATGTCCATCCATAGCTCCTCAATCACCGTAATGACTAGTTTATCAGTTTGTCTGGGTTTGGGTAGGGTGGGTTTCGAGTGCCTATTGGCATATTAAAGACTTACGTCTATCCTTGGCAACCGACTTACTTGTATTTTGAACGGCCGTCGATCGATGGTAGGGTCTGACTGTCGATCGATGTTCATATCTTCACACAATCCCAGGGATTCTTCAGGTACCGTCAATTCATGGTTAACTTTGGATGTCGATCGATGGCCATTCAAACATGGCAGGGGATTCTCACGAGTTTCTTCCTCATGGTGCCTAAGTTCTTCCACTATTTTCCGGAAATAATCATCTATGATGGCACTGACATGGTGCTTTTTCCAGCCTCAATCTTCTCCTTGATCAAGGCTTCTTCTCTCACAGCTTTACTGGTCTAAATAACTTGATTCTCTAGCTTCGTCACATGGGCGTTGAGAGCTTCAAATTTAGTGTTGAGGTTGACATAGACAGCATCAATCATTCCATTGAAATCCACTGTCATCTTCTGCTTTCCCTCTAGAACATTGTCAATCATGGCTTCAATCTTGTTCTCCTAGGTATCTGATGGAGTGTTCTTTTAGTAAGAAGCTCCATAGATTTTATTATTTCTGTAGGGTCTTTGTCGTTGTGATCCTTGGTTGTAGTTACTCCTCTGACAAGCGCCATAAGAGTTTATGTTGCTCTGGTTCCCATATCTCTGAAATCCATTTCCACCAACAAATTTCACATCCTCTTCTTCACTTTTCTCATTGTAAGATCCTATAGCTTCTACACCTTCTGTGAAGCTAACTTGCTTCTTCAGAAACCACTGAACACTGTCCAACTTGGCTTTTACTTCTTCCATCTAATCTTTGGTCAGTGTAGGGACTGATTTCTTCCTCTCATGATCATTGTTCTTGGTGCTGTTGTTAGCTGCCAAATTCTCTATCAATCTGGTAGCCTCTTCTAGACTCCTAGTGCAGATGTTTACCTCTTTAGCAGTGTCTAAGACCATCTTGTATGACAGCTCAATACCTCTAAAGAAAGTTTGAGAAGTTGCACTTCATTGAATCCAGTGTGTGGACAATATCTTTGGTAAGATTTGAATCTGATCCAATAGCTTTTGAAAGACTCTGTAGGCTTCTGTGTGAATGTAGCAATTCTGCTTCTCAATCCTCAACTCTACCATCATCAAAGAAATTATGCAATAAGGCATTTTTGATGTATGTCCAGGATATAAGAGATCATATCGGTAGCTGCTTACGCCAATATGAGGCATCTCCAGCAAGCGAATACTTGAAGAGCTTGCATAGAAGGTAGTCCTCAGGGACTCCATTAGTCTTGATGGAAGACACAAGATCCTTGAAGCACTCCAAATGATCAATAGTTAGCTCATGAAATGGTGTATGTGCCATGTGAAATAGGCTGGCCTAAGCTCAAAATTGTTCAACAGGAAAGATGGAGGACAAATAGGAAATATGTTGGCATATAATTGATCTGGGAAATTGTAGTCAGCCAATGTTTTGCGTTGAGAAGCCTGGTCCTCAGCTCCAGCTTGAGCTACAGCAGCTTCTTCAGCAACTGCTTCTAGTTCAAGGATTACAATCCCCTGATCATCAACTATTTTACCTATTGCAGTACGCAGATGGCCATTCAGGTCATACAGGTACCCTCTCTCATTCCTAGTCAAGATCAGCATAACAATCATCTCTGCAGGAGAATCACCGTTGATTGATATCTCGGTATTGGTGTCGATCGATTTCAGTAGATGAGTGTCGATCAACGAAGAGGTGTTGGTGTTGATCGATGCTTGTTGCTTCTCCTTGCGGATGCTAATTTGATGGCTACTGGTCTGAGAAAATTAGGTCTTTTTCCTTGTTGCTTTTGGTACTTCTGGGCATGCACCTGAAAGAAAGAAGAAAAAAATGTAAGTAAACTAAAAAGAAAAGAAAACCTCGAAAAAACTTGCAAAAAAAATCTAATGGCAATTTTTGCTCCCTGGTAACGGTGCCAAATTTGATACTTTCTCAAATTACCCTCGAGCTACTGATTGCTCTCTCAAATAAGAGGTCCAACAGTAGTACTTAGGGATAAAATCCACATAGAGTGAGGGCACACAGTAGATCTGATAATCAACTTAATTAAGATAAGTAAATAAGGAAATTATTGGTTTGTAAACAAATAAGTTTTTAGGTTGTGAATTATAATGAATAGAAGCCAAGGGGTTTTCAATAGAACACAAATTCAATTAGTAAAAAATTTAATAAATATATATAGGATATATATATATATATATATCCTATGGCTAAGCTCAAAGTTTACAACTTTCGTGTGAAAACTCGGTATGAATGTCGATCAATGGTAAGCAAACGGCATAGGTCGATGGCTTTCTTAGTCAAGCATTAAACGATCAGACTCGACTGGTTCACTTAGAATGACTAGACCATTCTCTCGATGATCCCTAGTAGTTTGAGCTAATTAGATATTCAAGTATTGATCATGCAATCACACAATCTCAGTATCCTAATATCATGGTTCTAAGTAGCTAATCAAGAACACAAGCTATAACTACAAATATGATGATAAATCTAATAATCACCCTAGTAATTCTATTGTTTGGCTAATTCATCAAAACCCTTAATAAACCCTAAATCTAACAAGGTGACTTGGGGTTCCATAATCATAAACATAAAAATAATGCATAAGATAAAGAATAGGGAAAGAAATTGGGGTTCCAATACAAAGCTTGAAGAATTCTTGATTTTTTCCCTAAAAACCCTAAACTACTATGTTTGTTATGAAAAGTATGCGAGCTTGCAAAAAGTCGTCATTTGCATAGAACACTAGAAAAGACCATATAAACTAGGTAAAACACGTTCAAGGGCAATCCTATAATTTCTATGACTTGTGCTTCCAGTCGGCTACTTTGTGAGTTGGGCTTCTACGCGTTGAACGTCGCTCGACGGTAAGAGTGCATCTTCGATCTACGCAATACTCTGTCTCGACTCATAGTTTGCTGAATTTGACAGATATGGGGTTCCTCTCTCCTCGAGCTCCAAAAAGCCTCATAATCTCTACAAGGCTCCAAAATGTACATGGACCTGAAAAGACTCTAAAAAAAACTAGACACATATAATAGACTCTAAATAGGGCCTATAAAATGGTCTAAAAGTGGTAAATACTGGGACATATTAGGAGTCTCGTTGTTGATCAACCTATCAAGTTTGGCTTACACGAATAAGGTGAGATCGCTAGGTTAAACACAGATTCACTCCCAACAGAAAGTTTTTAGCACGAAGGAGGACATGATATGGTAAATCAGTTCAACTAATTATTCATGAACCTTTTTTATTTTATATTTGACTTTCAAACATAACCTAAAAATTGGAAAATCTAATTGAAGTACTTAAAAAATTTATAATGAAGCTCCTCTTATCAATATCAAGTGAATATAAATCAACTGAACGTGTGTACTTTCTTGGATTTACAAGCTGAGACTCTAACTTGATCTTGAGATATATGTTATCTTACAATTACTTAAAACCTTACATATGGATATAAGTTGAGACCTTGAATCATATACAATATACTTTCAATTGAATGTGTATATGTTCTTATATTTCTTCGTGAACACACTAAACCCTAAATCATATACCTTAAAACTTAAATCCTATACCTTAAACCTTAAATACTAAGTCCTATAAGTCAGCCATGAAGTTCCTATAAGTCAGCGGTCAAGTGTAATTTTTATCGCGATGTTTCATATTTTAGGTGGGAACAGTTTGGTTGGTCACATCCTCAATTTTATCTCACGACGTTTTGTCGTTCTATATCTCTCTATATATTTTTCATTCTCTTAAACCTTGTCTCTCCCATCGCATACTCTCTAGAAAAATATTATCTCATCAAAAGTTACATCTTGTCTCTCCCATCGCTTACATCATGTCGATTGTCCCGACTTGGACATCCATGTTGCGGAGAAGGGATCAAATCCACAAATAGCAATGACACACAATAGATTTCTTATTCCTAAAGATTAAACTAGGTGAATATATATATAGGTTGGCAAACAATCAATTAAGAAAATATTCCTTTTCAAGAGATGCAATATGGAAATATTCTAATAATGCAAATGTGAAATTAATGCAAATATAGAAATATTCTAATAAACTAACTTGATGGAACTGTTAATACGCTAGATCTACGGTTTCAGGTTTAATGGATTATAGTGGATAGGAAGCATAGATATGTAAATATACTAGAACTAAAATATTAACTATTCTTACCCTTTTAAATCAACCTCTCGTATGCGAGCAAAAGGAAAGACCATCGATCGACGGCGAAGGCCCGCTGTCGATCGACGGTAAAATCAGAAGGAAGTGTGAACGATAATTGATAAGTTCACGAGACTAGTTAGACCAGCTCTCGCATGAGCCTAACAGCCTAGTTCAATGTGGTTTGTTCTGGCACATAACCTACTCTCGTAGTTGGCTATGTCCTACTTTGAGATCTTAGTTAGCTACTCTAGAATGCAAGCATTAAGCACAACTCAATTGATGGATATTGACTTAGCTAGCAATCATAATTTTAGGCTAATCCATGATTGTTATCATACAACCCTAAACCTAGTTGATGACTACTCAAAAATAATCAAAGAAAGAATAATAATCTGAATAGAATGCACAAATAAAATACTAGGGTTCCAATACAAATCTCCCTAAGGAGTTATGAATCTTCTCCCCTAAAACCCTAAAACTATAAAGCTAAGCGTGTTGTGTCAAGCCTTGCCTAAGTTTGTACTTGCACCACACTAGCACCCTCTCTGCATGCTCTCAATACATGAACATAAATATAAAAACTCTAAAATCTAGGTCAAACGTCGTCCAGGGTATTCTTATCTTTTGTCTTCGAAACTTGGGCTTTCAATCGACTGTCTGCGAGTTGGGCGTCAATCGATGGCAAGTGTGCAGCATAGATCGACCTTAGTCTGTCATCATCAGTCGATTCCAAGGTAGGGTCGTCGATCGACGACATGCTTGTACTTCGACTACTCCAATAGTCAGCTACGAATTCTTCTCCTCTAAATGCTCCAAAAGTTCCAAGTATCTCAATTTATCTTCAAAACGTCCCTGGACTTGTAAATACTCTATAACATATCCTCGACACAAAAATAAACCTTAAATAGAGCCTAGAACGTGGCCTAAAACTTGTGATAAATATGCTATATCAACTTCCCCAGACTTAACATTTTGAAAAGCGGCGACCCACATAATGTCTAAGTATAACTGTCACCTTACTCTGTTGCAACCACATCCTATCAAGTCAATCACAGAGAAACTTAAGATACCCTATACTAGTATAGCAACCAAATCCAGTCTACAAACAACTTAGCAAATACTAGTCTGACTCACCCCTCTACTGATTCCATTTTTTTGCATAAAATAAAGTGTAGGCTTTACCTTGTCAGTATTGATCAAAGGACACATGGACTCGACCTCTGCAAGTATCGGAACTACTAGGCACAAAGTCTTCTGTGATTCCTTTCTTCCCCCTTTCTCCCTAAATCTTTTTAGATCTCAAACTCAATGGACAATGATGTTGTACAGTCCATCTTGCCATCTCATTTTTGATTTTCCTCTTCTTTTACTTTTCTTCTTTTTCTTTTTCTTTTCTTTTTATTTTCTTTATTTTTTTTCTTTTGGGCAAAGTTGTAGGCGAATAGTGGGGTCATCGGTAATGCACTTACCCCTCGCTTCCAACGATGTGTGATCGTTCCTCTAAATTAGAATAATGGGGTCATAGGTAATTTACCTACCCCTCTGCATCTCGGGAAGTCATCTCAATCTTTTAAGCTTTTAGGTAGATGCTGAAGAGAAAGTGAGAAGGGAAACAAAGGCGCCATGACTTGTACCTACAGACTTTGAAGAAGGAATCCGATCCAATGTATACCAAGCCCGAAAGCAAGCAGATAATGTCAGGATTAGTGTTGAAAATCAGTTTTAGTTCCTTCAAACTTTCTAAGTAAGTGTGATATAGTGGCATGATGATCCACTTTGGTATCTCTAATAATCTCTGCAACAACCTTCTAAGAATGGTGCTAAAGTGTGGTTAGTCAATTATAAATCTTGATCATAGTCCCCTTCTTGACGCAATAAAACTATTTGAAAAACTTATATATATAGCAAATAAAACTCAAAACAACTTAAATAGCATTATCCAACCTCCGCTAGACTTAAGTTACAATGTCTCCAGTGTAATCCGCCCCAGATTGGTTAGGAAAGATTAAGTCATAAGTAGATAGATAGGTAGAAAAACTCGATACCAAACTCTGTGAAGAGTATCGATCGATGGTAGGCATGTGGGGTCGATTGATGGTCACGATCCAGTGTCGACTGATGGTACCTCTATAGTTTCTATCGATGGTGACTTAAATAGTTTATATAAAACAAAATAAAACTCGAAATAAGTAATAGTATAAGTAAAAACTAAATAAAAGCTTATTAGACAATGAGTTGCCTTCCACTCAGCGCTTGGTTATAGTCTTTAGCTCGACGTTGTGAACTTTTGAGTAGTAGGAAGTTGGATCAACACTTGGAAAATAAGTGTCCGCATCTTCTTTGGTTTTCCTAAACCATGTACTGATGAAGTTCCTCAACGCCTCATCTTTTCTGGTTTTCTCATTCCTTGTGAATGTTCTAAATAAGGCCATTGAATGCATTCTTGTTTCTAGTTTCTCAATACTGCGCTGAAGCATCCTAAGTTTGGCAACTGTAGTCTCTGATAAATCCTCTAATTTCTGAGAAATATCTTCCTTCATCAGGCTCTGAGAAAATGTAATCTCATCGAACCGATCTTTTAGTTCTGTTTCTGCTGCTGTCTTCTGTCTGTGCCCTTCAGTGTCGATCGATGCAATGTTGTTTGTCATCTATCGATGCTCGGTTTTCTGCCCCAATCGCAAGCTGTCTCTAAACACTATCCAATTATTGCTTCATCTCATCCATGCGTGCAGTCAAACCGGTAAGGCAGGTGTCTATAGGATAGTAGACGTCATCTAACCACTTGTAAAAATTATCCAGTGACATATCATGAGTTCTGTAGATCGCATTCACAATATCATCAATCTCAACTATGTTGTATGTTTGTTGATCCTTCTTAGACATAGAGATCCCTACTGCATGTTCGGGTAAACACATGTATCTCTGCTGAAACAAATTAGCTCTCTGTAGAACTTCTCTGATGTCATCAGCTTGCACAGTCACTACCCTTCCATATGTAGCTCGTGCATTACCATACTCATCTCTATAGATGCCATACTCATCTCTATAGATTCCATACTCATCCTTTAGATGCCATACTCATCTTTCTTTTCCCAGCGGAAAATTTTGTTGCCTTTAGTTTCAAAGGCTCTTGTACCTTGCTCGTAATGCCAATCGATAGATGTCCGGATGGCCGTGTCGATCGAGGGTGGCTTGACAGTGTTTTGATTAGTACAAATCAGCTTGTGACCCTGTTCCTCAATATCGATTGATGCAGAATGGTGAGCGTCGATCGATAGCCTCGACAGCTCTCCAAATATATTATACGATCCATTATCCAGAATAAGGGAATCTGCTACATCCTCCTTGGACAAATGAAGGAGTCTACCATCAATAGCACGTGCATGTCCCTCTGGGTCTCTGAAAATACCAAACTCATCTGGTCTAAGGTTACCAATATTTGTCTCTTCTACTCCATGTTGGTGTTCTGGTTCGCGTCTGATGTCTTTTGAAGGCTATGAGTAGCTTGTGATCGATGCTTGATTATCCACTCTCGCGTTCATCACCCAGCCAGCTTCCTCTGATGCCAGGCTGCGACATTCAACCTGTTCTTCCTCTATGTAATCTTCATCATATACTTCGCATACTGAACACGTGTCAATCGATGGTGCATGGTGACCGTTGATGGATGCTCGATAACCAGACTGTTATGCGAAAAGGTTTCCAGATCCATTAGTCATGGCAAGAATGTCTGCAAAGTCTTCCATCGTGACATTAAATAGTTTGCCATCCATAGCTCTTGCGTGACCGTCAGGATCTCTCATAACACCAAACTCGTCTAGTTGTAAATAATTATATTCCTTCTCGCGTTCTGCAGCTGAATTTACTTCGGTTGCTGCTTCGTGGTCAGTATCGATTGATGGCGTAGGGTTGCCGTCGATCGATGTCGAATTCCTGAATCTATGGGAAATATGAAAAACACCAGCATCTTACATAGCAATACCACGGTACTCGATCATCTCTTCTTCTTTGTAGTCCTCGTCGTACTGGGGTAGGCTGTGTTGTACTCACCATCTGTGTGGTAGGCGTTGATCAGTTCTGGAGTATGAGTGTCGATCGATAACAATGGGTGGGTGTCGACCAATTTCTAAACTGCAAACGTGTCAATCGATAGTCTGGGTTGGGTGTCAATCGATAGTCTGGGTTGGGTGTCTATCGATGCTCCATCTTCCGACTCTTCATCGAAGTCATAATCGCAGAAGCATGATGCCACAAGTTCTGCATTATCACCTAATTCAATCAGAGTAGCCTTGTTCTTATTCTTGACAAGTTCATAGAAAATATTTTGTTCAATTAGAGATAGATACAATCTGTTTAACTTCATATCACAGATATCTCCCACAGTAGCCATGAACTCTCTTCCAAGTAAAAGTGAAGATTTTCAATCTATCCTAATGTCCATCACATGGAAGTCTACTGGTACTAAGGTGTTCTTGATCTGCACTGGAACATCTTTTTCCATCCCTCCTGAGTTCACTTTGGAGCAGTCTACAAATGTGAAAGAATCATTGGAGGGTTCCAATTTCAGGTTCAGCTCTTCTGCCATAGTTATTGGCATAATGCTCACTGATGATCCAGTATCATAGAGGGCATTAGAGTATTTGTTGCCCTTGATAAATCATGGAATCACAAACTTCCCAGGATCACACTTCTTCTTCAGACATGTTCTCTGATTCATCTTTTCTCTGAAATGATTGAACATGACTACTATATCATTGCATGTCACCCTTGTTTCTCTGAAAAACATCCACGACCTTTGAGTATAATAAGCTTCATCAAAAGGAGTATCTAAAGGAATTTTGAGAATTCTTTTGGTAAAGATGTCCATCTCTTTTTCATTTGCTTCTCTGTGTATATGTTTGGGGATCTTTTGCTTCCTCTTGGAGTGTCCCTCATCTTCTCCATCAAGATCCTTACTCTCAGATGTGTCAGCGTACTGTTCTGAAACTGTTTTCGTCGGACGCACATTCAAACTTGCAATGATGCTTGGTAGTCGAACCGGCTTCCTCATCTCTCAATTGATTCTCAGATCGCTTTGTCGATCGATCCCTCTATCACTATGTCGATCGATCCCTCAATCATTATGTCAATCGACTGTCACAGCTAAGTGTCGATCGATGTTAGTCGATTCACACGAAGCCACTGATGCTCCAAGATTTGTTGTTGATTGATGCTCTTTGGTTGGTGTCTATCGACACCAATATGAACTGCTAAACGACATCGAACTTTCCACACGAAAATCTCCTTCTTGGAGCTCTTCCCTCTTAACTTCCTGCCAAAAATCATCATCAATCAATGCACTAACGTGGTGCTTTTGTCCATCTTCAATTTTCTCCTTGATCAGGCTCTCATGTCTCCTGATGGTTTCACTTGTTTACATCACTTGATTATCTAGCTTATTCACACGGGTGTTGAGGTTCTCAAACTAGGGGTTGAGGTTGAGGTACAACCCATCTATCTTTCCATTGAAATCCATAGTCATCTTTTGATGTCCCTCTAAAACTCTGTGAACCATTGCTTCAACCTTGCTTTCCTGAGTCTCTAGAGGATGATTGTGGTAGTAGGAAGATCCATAAGTCATGTTGTTGTTGAAGGGCTTTCGCTGTGAACCCTGATTAAAACTACCTCTATAACCATTCCCATAGGAGTTCCTGTTGAAACCTGAATTCCCTTCTCTCTGGAAACCATTCCCATCTATGTAGTTCACATCCTCTTCCTTAGTCTCATCATATCCAGACTCTCTTGCTTCTACCTCTGCAAAAGTGACATGCTTCCTTAAGAATTTCTGAACACTATTCAGTTTTGCCTTGACCTCTTCAATCTGATCCTTACTCATGGTTGGAGAGTATCTCTTTCTTACAAAGTCTGTGTTCTTGGTGCTGCTGCTGGATGTCAGATTCTCAATCAACCTTGTATCTTCTTTAGGATTCCTAGTGCTGAAATTTCCTTCACTAACTGTGTCCAAAGCCATCTGGTACTGTAGTCCAATACCTCTAAAGAAAGTGTTGAGAAGTTGCATTTCATTGAACCCATGGTGTGGAAAATCTCTTTGGTATGATTTGAATCTCATCCAAGAGTTGCTGAAAGACTCTGAGGGTTCTTGTGTCATTTCAGGATGTCAGAGATCCTGGTGGTAACTACTTAAGCCAATATGACGCTTCTCCATCAAGTGAATACTTGCAAAGCTTACAAAAGAGATAGTCCTTAGGGAATCTATTGGCTTTGATAGCAGTCACTAGATCCTCAAATCGCTCCAGATGATCAATAGGGTGCTCATGTCGTAACCCATGGTAAAGTGTCTACGCTACAAGTCCGAAGAAAGGGGGCTTGATTTCAAAATCATTCCTCTAAAAAGCTGAAGGGGGAATGGCGGCTCGGTTGGCGTAGAACTGGTCCGGACGATTGTAGTCAGCCAGTGTTCTCTAAGCAGCTTTGGCTTTTGCTCAGGTTGAGCTGCTGCAGCGTCTACTTGTACTTCTGCATCAGGGATTACAGCTCCGTGATCATCTATCTTTTGTCCTGCTGCATTACGCAGTTGACCATCTTGGTCATGCAGGTTCCCATCTTCATCCTGAGTCAAAAACAACGTCGCAACCATCTGAACTCGTTGGCTTCTATCGATCGATGCTGATATTAGGTTGTCAATCGTCGGTGTGTGATCAGTGTCGGTCGATGCTGTCCAAAGAGGTGTGTCGGACGACACGGAGTTGTTGCTGTCGATCGACGCTTGTCGTCTCTCTTTGCGGATTGTTTGTTCTATTAAATCAAGGTCTGAAAATAATAGTTCTTGTCATTGATTGCTCATGGTGTGTCTTTTCATGCACCCAAAAAAAGGAAAAGAAAATTTAGTAACTTGAATGTAGCAACAAACCTAAACTAAATCCTAGAAATTAAATCTAATGGCGATCAATGCTCCCCGGTAACGGCGCCAAATTTGACGTGCATGTTTTAATTGTTCCAGCAGGGTATAAATATCCTAAAAAATCACTACCAAATTAACCCTAGTCTTTAACACACCAATAGTACTCTTGCCAAAAGAGATCAGGTGTAGTTCTTAAGAATCGAATCCACAGAGAGCAATGGCACACAATAGATTTCTTATTCCTAAAGATTAAGCTAGGTGTATATATATAGGTTGGCAAACAATTAGTTAAGGAAATATTCTTTTTCAAGAAGTAAAGATGCAGTTTGGAAATATGCTAATAATTCAAATATGGAATTAATGCAAATATGGAAATATATTTTAATAATCTAACTTGGTGCAAATGTTAATATGCTAGATCTAGGGTTCCAAGCTTAATGGATTATAGTGGATAGGAAGCGTAGATATGTAAATATACTAGAACTTAAATACTAACTCTTCTTACCCTTTTAACTACAACTCTCGTATCAGAGCCAAAGGAAAGACCATCAATCGACGGCGAAACCAGAAGGAAGTGTGAATGAGATTTGATAAGTCCAACATACTAGTTAGACCAGATCTCGCATACGCCTAACAGCCTAGTTCAATGTGGTCTGTTCTGGCACAGAACCTACTCTCATAGTCGTCCATGTCCTACTTTCGAGATCCTAGTTAGCTACTCTAGAATGCAAACATTAAGCACAACTCAATTGATAGATATTGACTTAGTTATCAATCCTACTTTTGGGCAAATCCATGATTGCTATCATACAAACCTAAACCTAGTTGATGACTACTCAGACATAATCAAAGAAAGCATAATAATCTGAATAGAATGCATAGATAAAATATTGGGGCTCCAAATCTCCCTAAGGAGTTATGAATCTTCTCCCCTAAAACCCTAAAACTATAAAGCTAATTGTGTTGTGGCAAGCCTTGCCTAGGCTTGTACTTGCACCACACTAGTACCCTCTCTGCATGCTCTCAATACATGAACATAAATATAAAAACCCTAAATCTAGGTCAAAACTCATCTAGGTTTTTCTTGTCTTTTGTCTTCTGAACTTGAGCTTTTTAGTTGGTTGTCTGCGAGTTGGGCATCGATCGATGGAAAGTGTGCAGTATAGATTGACCTTAGTCTTTCATCATCGCTCTATTCCAAGGTATCGCCGTTGATCGAAGACAAACTTGTACTTCGACTCCTCCAATAGTCAGCTACGGATTATTCTCCTCTAAATGCTCCAAAAGCCCCAAGTATCTCCATTTATCTTCAAAACGTCCCTGGACCTGTAAATACTCTAAAACATATACTCGACACACATAATAGACCTTAAATAGAGCCTAGAACATGACCTAAAACTGGTAATAAATTGTCTATATCCACCCCCCCAGACTTAATGTTTTACTTGTCCTCAAGCAAACTAAGCCTGTGAAAGGGGTTTGAAAAGCGGCGACCCACATAATGTCTAAGTATAACTGTACCTTACTCTGTTGCAACCACATCCTATCAAGTCAATCACAAAGAAACTTTATATACCCTATCCTAGTATAGCAACCAAATCAAGTCTACTAACAACTTAACAAATACTAGTCTGACTCACCCCTTTACTGGTTTCATTTCTTTTCATAAAATAAAGTGTAGGTTTTACCTTTGAAGTATCGATCAAAGGACTCATCGACTCTACCTCTGCAAGTATCTGAACAACTAGTTACAAAGTCTTCTCTGATTCATTTCTCCCCCTTTCTCTATGAATCTTTCTAGATCTTAAACTCAATGGACAATGATGGTGATACAGTCCATCTTGCCATATCTTTTCTTTTCCTCTTTTTTTTTCTTGTTTTTCTTTTTCTTTTTCTTTGTTTTTCTTTTCTTTTTTCTTTTGCCTTTGGGCAAAGTTGTAGGCAACTAGTAGGGTCATCGGTAATGTACCTACCCCTCACTTCCAACGATGTATGATCGTTTCTCTGAATTAGAATAATGGGGTCATAGGTAATTTACCTACCCCTTTGCATCTTAGGAAGTCATCTCAATATTTTAAACTATTAGGTAGATGCTGAAGAGACAGAGAGAAGGGAACCAAATGTGCAATGACTTGTACCTACAGACTTTGTAGAAGAAATCCGATCCAGTGTATACCAAGTCCCAAAGCAAGCAAATAATGTCAGGATTAGTGTTGGAAATAAGCTTCAGTTCCTTCAAACTTTTGAAGCAAGTGTGATATAGTAGCAGGATGATCCACTTGTGTATCTCTACTAGTCTCTGCAACAACCTTCTAGGAATGGTGCTAAAGTGTGGTTAGTCAATAGTAAATCTTGATCATAGTCCCCTCTTGATTCAAAACTAAAAACAACTTAAATAACATTAGCGAACCTCCCCCATTTTTAAATTACAATGTCCCCAGTGTACTCCGCCTCGGATTGGTTAGGAAAAATTAAATCATAAGTAAATAGATAGGTAGAAAAATGATACCAAATTCTGTGAAGAGTATCTACCGATGGTAGGCAAGTGTGGTCGATCGATGTTCGCGATCCAGTATCGACTGATGGTACCTCTATAGTGTCGATCGATGGTGACTCAAATAGTTTATTAAAATAAAATAAAACTCGAAATAAGTAATACTATAAGTAAAAACAAAATAAAAGCTTAATAAACAGTGGGTTGCCTCCCACTCAGCGCTTGGTTATAGTCTTTAGCTCGACGTTGAGAACTTTTGAGTAGTACGAAGTTGGATCAACACTTGGAAAATAAGTGTCCAAATCTTCTTCTCTTCAGAAACCATGTAATGAAGAAGTTCCTTGATGCCTCATCTTTTCAGGTTTTCTCATTCCTTGTATCTGTTCTGAAAAAGCCTATTGAATGCATTCTTGTTTCTAGTTTCTCAATACTGCACTGTAGTATCCTAAGTCTGGTAGCTGTAGTCACGGATATATCCTCTAATTTCTGAGAAATATCTTCCTTCATCAGGCTCTGAGAAAATGTAATCTCATCTAACCGATCTTCTAGTTCTGTTTCTGCTGCTGTCTTTTGTCCGTGTCCTTTGGTGTCGATCGATACAATTTTGTTGTCATCGATCGATGCTCGTTTTTCGGCCCCAATCACAAGCTGTCTCTGCACAATATCCAATTCTTGCTTCATCTCATCCATGCGTGCAGTCAAACCGATAAGGCAGGTGCCTATAGGATAATAGATGTTATCTAACCTTTTGTAAAAACCATCTAGTGACATATCTTGAGTGCTGTAGATCGCATTAGCAATATCATCAATCTCATCTCTGCTGTATGTCTGTTGATCCTTCTTAGACATAGCGATCCTTGCATCATGTTCTGGTAAACATATGTAGCTCTGCTCAAACAAATTAGCTCTCTATAGAACTGCTCTGATGTCATCATCTTGCACATTCACTACCCTGCCATTTGTAGCTTGTGTGTTACCATACTCATCTCTATAGATGACATACTCATCTTTTTTCCCAGTGGAAAAGTCTGTTGTCTTCAGTATCAAAGGCTCTTGTACCTTGCTCGTAACACCAATCGATCGATGTCCGGATGCCCGTGTCTATTGATGGTGGCTTGACAGTGTTTTGATTAGTACAGATCGGCTCGTGACTCTGTTCCTCAACTTCGATTAATGCAGAACGGTAAGCGTTGATCAATGGCCTCGTCTGCTGTCCAAATATATTATCCAATCCATTAGCCAGAATAAGGGAATTTGCTACATCCACCTTGGACAAATGTAGGAGTCTACCATCAATAGCACATGCATGTCCCTAAAGATCTCTGAAAATACCAAACTCATCTGGTCTAAGGTTACCAATATCTGTCTCTTCTGCTCCATGTTGGTGTTCTGGTTTGCGTCTGATGTCTTTTGAAGGCCATGAGTAGCCTATGATCAATGCTTGATTATCCACTCTCGCGTTCATCACCCAGCCAGTTTCCTCTGATGCCAGGCTGCGACATTCAATCTGCTCTTCCTCTATGTAATCTTCATCATATCCTTCACATGCTTGAAGCGTGTCGATCGATGGTGCATGGTGACCGTCGATCGATGCTCGATAACGAGACTGTTGCGCGAAAAGATTTCCAGCTCCATTAGCCATGGCAAGAATGTCTGCTATATCTTCCCTCGTGACATTAAGTAGTCTGCCATACATAGCTCTTGTGTGACCGTCTGGATCTCTCATAATACCGAACTCATCTAGTTGTAAATAACCATATTCCTTCTCGCGTTCTGCAGCTGAATTTACTTTGGTTGCTGCTTCGTGGTCAGTATCAATCGATGGTGTAGGGTTACTGTGGATTGATGTCGAATTCCCGAATCTCTGGGAAATATGAAAAACACCAGCCTCTTCCATAGCAATACCACGGTACTCGATCATCTCTTCTTCTTTGTAGTCCTCGTGGTACCCAGGGTAGGATGTGTTGTAATCACAATCTGTGTGGTAGGCATTGATCGGTTCTAGAGTATGAGTGTTTATCGATAACAGTGGGTGGGTGTCGACCGATTTCTGAACTGCCAACATGTCGATTGATAGTCTAGGCTGGGTGTCGATCGATGCTCCATCTTCCGACTCTTCAACGAATTCATAATCGTAGAAGCATGTGGCCACAAGTTCTACATTATCACTTAATTCAATCAGAGTAACCTTGTTCTTATTCTTGACAGGTTCATAGAAAATATTTTGATCAATTAGAGATAGATACAATTTTTTTAACTTCATATCACAGATAGCTCCCATAGTAGCCACGAATGCTCTTCCAAGTAAAAGTGAAGAGTTCCAATCTATCCTGATGCCATCACATGGAAGTCTACTAGTACTAAGGTGGTGTTGATATGCAATAGAACATCTTTTACCATCTCTCCGGAGTTCACTTTTGAGCAGTCTACAAATGTGAAAGAATCATTGGAGGGTTCCACTTTCAGGGCAGGTCTTCTGCCATAGTTATTGGCATAATGCTCACTGATGATCCAGTTTCACAGAGGGCATTAGGGTATTTGCTGCCCTTGACAAAGCATGGAATCACAAACTTCCCAGGATTACACTTCTTCTTCAGACATGTTCTTTGTTTCATCTTTTCTCTAAGATTATTGAACATGACTATTATATCATCGCCTTTCACTCTTGTTTCCCTGAAAAACATCCACAACTTGTGAGTATAATAAGCTTCATCAAAAGGAGTATCTAAGGAAATTTGAGAATTCTTTTGGTAAAGTTATCCATCTATTTTTCATTTGCTTCTCTGCGTAGATGTTTGGGGATCTTTTCCTTCCTCTTGGAGTGTCCCTTATCTTCTATATCAAGATCCATACTCTCAGATGTATCAGTGTACTGTTCTGAAACCATTTTCGTCGGACGCACAATCAAGCTTGCAGCGATGCTTGGTAGTCGAACCAGCTTCCTCATCTGTGTATCGATGCTCAGATCACATTATCGATCGACCCCTCTATCACCGTGTTGATCGAATGTCACAGGTAAGTTTGGATCAACGTTAGTCAATTCACACAAAGCTACTGATGCTGCAAGATTTTCTATCGATCGATGCTCTTTGGTAGGTGTCGATCGACACTAATGTGAACTGCCAAACGACATCGAACTTTCCACACGAAAATCTCCTTCTTGGAACTCTTCCCTCTTAACCTCCTGTCAAAAATCGTCATCAATCAATGCATTAACGTGGTGCTTCTGTCCAGCATCAATTTTCCCCTTGATCAGGCTCTCATGTCTCCTGTTGGTTTCACTTGTTTGCAGCATTTGATTCTCTAGCTTCTTCACATGAGTGTTGAGGTTCTCAAACTTGGTGTTGAGGTTGAGGTACAGCCCATGTATCTTTCCATTGAATCCACAGTCATCTTTTGCTATCCCTCAAAAACTCTGTCAACCATTGCTTCAATCTTGCTTTCCTGAGTCTCTGGAGGAGGATTATGGTAGTAGGAAGATCCATAAGTCATGTTGTTGTTGTTGAAGGGCTTTCGCTGTGAACTCTGATTAAAACTACTTCTTTAACCATTCCAATATGAGTTCCTGTTGAAACCTGAATTCCCCTGTCTCTGGAAACCATTCTCAACAATGTAGTTCACATCCTCTTCCTCAATCTCGTCATCTCCAGACTCTATTGCTTCTACCTCTACAGAAGTGACCTTCTTCTTGAAGAATTTCTGAACACTATCCAGTTTTACCTTGACCTCTTCAATCTGATCCTTACTCATGGTTGGAGTTGATATCTTTCTTTTAAAGTCTGTGTTCTTGGTGCTGCTGCTGGATGTCAGATTCTCAATCAACCTTGTAGCTTCTTTAGGATTCCCAGTGCTGAAATTTTCCTCACTAGCTGTGTCCAAAGCCATCTGGTACTATAGTTCAATACCTCTAAAGAAAGTGCTGAGAAGTTGCACTTCGTTGAACCCATGGTTTGGAAAATCTCCTTGGTATGATTTGAATCTCATCCAAGAGTTCCTGAAAGACTCTGAGGGTTCCTGTGAAAAAGTAGCAATCTTGCTCCTTAGGTCTTCTACTCTAGCGTCATCAAAGAAGTTGCGCAAGAAAGCATTCTTGATGTCATTCCAGGATGTCAGAGATCCTGGGGGTAACTTCTTAAGCCAATATTACGCTTCTCCAGCAAGTGAGTACCTGCAGAGCTTACAAAAGAGATAGTCGTCAGGGAATCCATTGGCTTTGATATAAATCACTAGATCCTCAAATCGCTCCAGATGATCCATAGGGTTCTCATGTCATAACCCATGGTAAGGTGTTTGCTCTACAAGTCTGAAGAAAGCGGGCTTGATTTCAAAATCCTTCCTCTGAAAAGTTGAAGGGCGAATTGCATATATGTTGGCGTAGAACTGGTCCGGATGGTTGTAGTCAGCCAGTGTTCTCTGAGCAGGTTGGGCATTAGCTTCAGATTGAGCTGCTGCAGAGTCTGCTGGTACATGTTGGAGGCTAAGTTTTTAGATCTAACCCAGGGCCGCAAGTCAATAAGGGAGTATGAGGAAAAGTTCAACCGACTTCGACTCTATGTTGGAAAGGAGCTAGGGGAAGAGCCAGTTCAGGTGCGTCAATTCCTTTGTGGTTTAAGGGTCGGGTTGCGAACCAACTGCTCGGTCCAAACCTTTAACACAATGTCCAAGTTGGTCGAGAAGATGGCTATGCTAGATTCCAACTTGGCCGAGGAGGTTTGGGTTACGAACCGTAGCCAGCATGCCTCAACCAGTATGACTAGTGACCGGAAGAGAAAATGGGATCAGGTCAAGGAGGGTAACACCTCAAGTGGTACACCTGAGTGCCCTAAGTGTGGCAGATGCCATGGAGTCGAAAGCTGGAGGGCCATGTGAGCTTGCACCCTCATGATTGCTCTCGACCAGAGCAAGGTCGAGGGGCAGATGGTGGCGTCTCTAGGACTTGTTACCATTACGGAAAGGCTGGTCATTTACAGAGATAATGTCCTAAGCTGTAGGTGGGACAAGGAAAAGGTCGTATGGATGTGGGTAAGTCGGCCCAAAGCAGAGGTAAGACTACAGCACCACGGGTGTATGATCTGTCTAAGGAGGCTGGAGCATCCAGATCCTTCGATTCGATCACTGGTATGATACTAGAATTATCTTTTTACTTTTTTATAGTTGCATGGTACGAGGCCTAAAAATGTAGATACTTAGAGATGGGTCTCATTTAGGGACCCTAAGTGTTGGTGTTGTTGAAACACATGTGTTTTTTGATTCAGGGCTACTCAGTTTTATGAGTCCGGAGCTGATCGAAAAGGGGGCATTCCAGAAGGGAACGAGGGATATTTTAGGCATAGTGAATGAAGTTGGAGGCCAAGTGATGCGTTCACTAGGGCTGGTGGAAAACATCCCAGTGGTGATCCAGAACATGAGTATGCCTGTGGATCTGATTGTAAATCTAACAAGAGATCTACTCAGACATGATCAAAGAAACATAAATTAAAGATGAACAGAATAAGCATAAATCAATAATAAAGAACCAAGGGAGTTCCATGAGGACTCTGAAGGAGTTCGTCCCTTCTCTCCTAACCCTAGAACTATGAATAAAAGAAAGTTTAGATAGTGTATAGCCTAAACAATGGCTTAGAAACATATAAATAAGGCTTAAAGTCGGCAAGAGGAATTCTGTTAATTTGTGATGGCTTATGGGCTTAAGTGTGTCATAAAATAATCCATTCCGTATTTTGGCATCACTGTCGTTCAACACCAAGGGTCTTCCGTCGATCAAAATTCCTTCATCTCCTCGACAGCTTCCTCTCGCGAGGCAGACGAACCACTCTTCAGTAAAACGGGTATAACTTTGAATCTAGGATCATGAATGACCTCAAACCGGTGGCACTGGAAAGATAATGCAAAAATTTTATCTTGTGTCAAAAGAATAGCTCCAATCTCACAGTGGGAAGGTTTCCATCCATAGATAAAATTCCGATGCGTTTGCAGTTCTGCATTTCCAAAAGCTCTAGAATTTCCAAAGTTCTCTAAACCGTACCTGAACCTGAAAACACTTTAAAACAAACCCAGACACACATAACGGACTCTAAATAGGGCTTATAACATGGTCTAAAAGTGGTAAATATTGAGACCTATAAACTCCTCCTGAATTAACCTTTTGCTTGTCCTCAAGGGAAACAAGGGTGAACTTGTGGAAGAGGTTTGAAAAACAGGGACTCAAAAAATCTCTAACTTATCATTATCACCTCTACTATGTTGGAACTACATCAAAAAATGTTAATCGTAGAGGAACTTTATATACCTTATCCTAGTATAGCAACCAAATGCATTCTACATGCAACTTAGCAAATACTAGTCTAAATCACCCCTCTACTAACCTTATTTCTTGCATAAAACAAAAATGCAAGCTTTACCTTGGGAATATCGATCAAAGGACACATGAACTCTTACTCAAGCAAGTATATGAACAAAAAGGAAATCTTCTCTGATCCCTTTCTTCTCTGATCCCTTTCTTCTCTGAATCTTTTATATCTCAAATTCCAATGATCAATAATGTTGATTAAGACCATCATCTTGCCATCTTCTTATTGATTTTCTTCTTCTTTTCTCATTTTCTATTTGACAAAGTGTAGGCGAATAGTGGGGTTATCGGCAATATACCTACCTCTTGCTTCCAACAATTTGTGATCATTCCTTTGAATTAGAATAGTAGGGACATCAATAATGTACCTACCCCTCTGCATCTCAGGAAATCATCTCAATCTTTTCTTATCCAGATGCCCATGATAGAGAGAAGGGAATCAGAAGCACACACAATTTTACCTTCCAGACTTGAAGTAGGAATCCAGTCCAATGTATGCCAAACTACAAAGCAAGCAAATAAGTCAAATTAGTTGGAAGTCAGCTTCGGTTCCTTCAAACTTTCTAAGCAAGTGTGATATAAGTGGCATGATGATCCACTTTGGTATCAGTACTCTCTTCAATCAACAAGTCTAAGAATTGTGTTATAGAGTGGTTAGACAATAAGTAAGAATTTAAACCTGATCATAAACTCCTTCTCGACTCTATAAAAACTCAATAAAACACATAAAAATAAAGATCAAAATAAAACACAATATCAATAATACACCCCCCAGACTTAAACAACACTGTCTCTAGTGTTATATAGTCTAAGATTGGTGGGAAAATAAATCATAAGGACAAAATTTAATAACGAAAAACAGTATACACGCTCGCTGGATGTGAGTGTCGATCGACACAGTGAAGTGGCGATCGTTACTCCTGATGCTCTGTCGATCAACGCTGGCCAGCCATCGATCGATGTTTGGTGCGGAACTCGCCTTCCTCGGATCTCTTCTTATATTTTTCTAATGAACAGTGCTACTCCTATAGTGTTGATCGATGATGCTGTTACAGTGTCGCTCGACACTGTTCATTGTTTTTTACCAGAAATAAACAAATTCAAAAATTAGTAATAAATGAAAAATATAATCAAATAGAAACTTATCTAACAATGGATTGCCTCCCACTTAGCGTTTATTTTAAGTCATTAGCTTGACTTCTAGAGATCTAATTCAGTCCAGATGAGAATGAGAACTTCCTCCAAAACAAGTCTCAGTGTCTTCTTTCTTCAACTTCATCACGCTTTTTTTGAAAGCCTCCATAGACTCATCTCCTTTGTCTATCATCTCAGCAATAAGGATGCTCGAAGCTTTGTAAATGGTTGTGAGAAGCATCTGCTTTGCAGTCCGTATATCTTGACACCATCTGAGAAGTGAGGAATCAATGATAACTGAGTACCGCCCTTGGTCCTTTTCCTCTTCTTCAAATTCCTTCTCTTCTTTCTGCTATTTCCCCAAACTTGGCTGTTTATGTCTCTGCGTGTTAAGATACCCGAGGGGTGTCGATCAACAGAGAGGGTGGAGTGTCGATCGACACTAGGTCTGAAGAGACTTTCTTGAAATCATCTTCTATATCTGATTTTTCCTTAGAAACAGCTGGAGGCAGAGAGTCTTCTACTATACCAATGCAGTATCCCAAATGCGTACTTATGTCAGGTGGACTAGGTAGTTCTATTTCAGAAATAGCAATGGGAACCACAAACTTCCCACGGTCATGTATCCTCCTCACTCTTTTGTAAAAACCAGCAGCTTCTTCTGTACATATAGGTGGTCCCAAATGTACGTGGACCGTAAGGTATGAGGCCTCAGACTTGTGCATTCTCTCCTCAGCCAGTTCCAGCTCAATTATGTAACATGGCAGTTCATGCAGCCAAGGGTGTCAATCAACATCATCATGTTGGTGTCGATCGATGGCTGTCGATCGATGTTATCCGGTGGGTGGCGATTGATGCTATTTTTTGCTGAAGTCTCCAGATCTCTTCCCAAAGTGTGCTGATCATCATCAAGCTGCTGCGCCAAATCCTGACCCAAATCTTCAGGTTGTACTTCATCCAACTGCTTCAAGAAGTCCTCTAGCTCCAATAAATCTTCGATAGTGATCTCTTTATCATAATCCAAATATTCAAGCTGTTCTCCATCCTCTAGCTCAAAAAAATCTTCCATGGTGATCTCTCTGTCTCCATCTAGGAAAATATAACAACTTGATACAATGGTACACTTTAGTGTCGAGTCTGTAATGTCTTGAGTACAACTCAATCTTTCTTGAATTTCAACTGGTATAGACTGACAGCAGGGGCTGGCGTGGATCGATGCTGAGGTCTTAGTGTCGGTCAATGCTGAGGTATTTCTGTCGATCGATGCTGAGACTCGATCACTAGTATCAGGTTCTTCTGCTCTGCTCGACTCATATCCATGACGTTCATCACCCTTTGCCATATTGTGGTTGACCAGCTGTCCTATGTTCAGTTCGTCCCTCGTCTTGTGCCAACCTTTAAGCATCATGTCCCACTTATCATTAAGCTCTCTTTTTCTAGAGTATCTTCAGCATCATCAAGAAATTTGTAGAGGAAAGCTATAGCTGTTTCAATGTCCTCCCAACAGGTTAGAGATCCTGGCTGCAGTTGGTTAAACCAGCTAGATGCATTCCCATATAGACTGTGGGGAAATTTTTTGCAGAGTATGTATTCCTCAGAGTATTCACACAACTCATCACTCGGAATTTTGCCCATAAAAACTTTGTTGTGTTTTCTGGGATCTTCGTGAGGAAGACCCTGAAAACGATGCTGACCTAAAAAATAGTTCCAGTCGGGGTGCAGCTCAAATTCATCCTCTGCAGCTACAACAATTGCATCAGAGACTACAGCCTCTTGTGTATAAATCAGTTTTCCTGCACTGTTGCGAGCTCAACCTTCTTCATCTCGCAAGATCACATTCTTATCAAAACTCAGTATGAGTACCTCGACCTTCTCTGTCTTTCCGCAAGTAGTGTTGATCGATACCGAGGAGTTGGTGTCAATCGATACCGAGGAGTTGGTGTCGATCGATTCTTGGTTCACGCTGTCGATCGCTGCGCTTGGTGGGTGTCGATCGATACTTTTCTCGTAGACTTACGGATCGAGTGTGAATCAGCAGACTCCTTCTTTGAAGAACCCAAAAAACCTCTTCTCATTGCATCATGGTACTAAGATGTATGTATCTGGAATGCAAGAAATATTTTTATGTAAGTAAACAAAAATAGAAAAATAACCTAAACTAAATCAAACAAATTGAGTCTAATGGCAAATCCTTGCTGCCCGTGAACGGCACCAAATTTGAAATGCTCAAATTAACCATAGAGCAATTTTACTCTCTCAAATGATAAGTCTAGTTGTAGTACTTTAGTATCAAACCCACAGGAGCGTGGGCACACAATAAACTCAATACCGTAAGCTTTTGCTTCATACCATCCACTTGGATCATCTCTTGATCAGGCTGAGAGTGACACATGTTCAGCAGCCTGATTCCATCTTATCCTTTATTTATTATTCATATTTTGTTCTTAGTATAATCCGCTTTTCATTACATTTGCATTTGTTTCCGGTTCAAACCTCGTATTCCACTCTTATCGCCCACTAGATCATATATTTGGTCAATCCATCAAGCGTCCATCTACCATCTTGCCAACCCTGATTTCCAGAATATATCATTTGGCATCAGAGCTTAAGGTCCAGACTCAGGTTACATCTATTCTTGCACCTCATATTTGCTTGCATTTGTTTTTCCATTCATAAATCAAAAACTCCATAAAAACTGTTTCTTTTGTTTCAAGTTTTGTGTCGTCATAATTTTATTCTTGGTGTAAATCATATTTCAAAACAACGAAAAATAATGATGTTTTTATTCATGTTACTTGCACTTAGTCTCGAAATTCTTGTTTGTTTCCAGTTTATTTGGTTTCCATAATCAATAACTGCCCAAAAAGTTGTGTTTAAGTTGTTTCCTTTTTCTTTTAGCATTGCATATCAAGTCAAAAATAAAAAAAAAATCATCCTAGTTGTTTTTGATATCATATTAGTTAATTTTTTTCGTTCTTGCATCAGAAAAGAAAAATAAAATGTTTTTTGCTTAGTTTATACCATTTGCATATTTCTGTTTATTTTCATTTAATCCAAAATATTTTTTAAAAAATATCATTTTCATTTTCTTTTCCATATTTTATTTTAAATTGTGTTTAATATCAATTTATATTGTTTCATTTCGATATTGCATCCGGAAAACGAAAAGAAAAATCTTTTTTAGTTTAGTTTATAGCATTTCGGTTCAATAATTGCATATTTCCCGGTTTAGTTTAAATTTGTTTGCATTATGTCATTGTTCTTTCTCGACCATCAATTCCCATTTTTTCACTTTATCTTTGAGAGTGTTTACAGGAGAATGGGATAGGCAGGCACACGGCCAAGATCTTATGGAAACTATTGAAAATTCAATGCCAAATTTGCTCGATTGGAAGAAAGGAGCAATTTGTCTAGGAAAAAGACACAAGGCTGACGACTACCAAAGAGAGAGTGTTGATTTAGAAGAGCACAAGAGACTATCTATGTCGAGCCGAAGCCTCCAGATCCTTCAAGGATCAACCCACATCCAACTTCTAAACCCCATAACCATCATGTTATTCGTTCTCGGTTTGATTATGATTCTTTTGCTCATAAAGTGAAAATGTTTACATTTTCAGTAAAAATAGGTTACCTAAGATGGGAGAGGAACTTTGATAAATGGTTTTACTTCAACAACATCCTGAGAAAAAGAGAGGTTATCTTATGCCATTGATAAACTTAGAGATGGTGCCTTTAAATGATTGGTCCAACAAGAGGATGATAGATGATTTTACAAGGATTCAACTATCAAAACGTGGAGAGCTCTTAAAGAAGTCATGAGATCTAACTACGCACCATATTTTACAAGTTCTGAAAGGCATGAACCATATCCAAGGAGATATCCAACTCATGGTTCCAAAGAAGCAAGGAAAGTTGTGGTACAGTAAGGTGAAAGAGTCTTGCTTCAACAAGACAACTTTCAGCCAAACGAGGGGCACGCCATTTCCTTTTCATAGACAAGAAGAGTGACATCCCAGAGTCCATGGAGATAAGTAAAACTGTCGGCCAAAACACTTTGAGCAGAAGCAAAGCAAAACCGGAGCCAGTTACTATGCTAGTAAAGGATAAGGTATGTCCTACACTTGATGATATGGTTCATGAATCATCTAACACTTGTATGATGCACTTTTATTTGTCCAAGAGTGTTATTACATGTAATAAAGAGCCTAAATCCCACGGAGTTGACACACCAAGAGAAAACCTTCTAATGAACCAAAAGGAAAAGCAATCAAAGTTCATTAAAGAAGCAAAACCAGTAATCAAAGTGTCAAAACAAGGTAAGTGTCTAACATCACCTTTAGGTACTGGTTTAAGCGTGTATATTCTTGATACATGGATACTAGATGAGATCCATATGCTTACTGAAGTTACAAGGTCCGAACTAGAACATGAGCTTAATCAAAATCCACACCACAAGTGGAAACCAAAATCTAAACAAAGGATTGTTCAAGTGCCAAAATCTGAGGTAACTTTCACTCTAGATATTCATTATATTATTAATTTCATGAAAAGATTAATGCACTTGTCTTGTCCAAGGAAAAGTGAAAGTGGTACAGGAAACCAAGGTGATTACAAGGTAAACAAAGAACTAGATGTTCTTACCACCACAAAGGTTAATTGTTCTATGTTTTTATCAGTTTATAAATCCCTTTATTTTGGTATAATACACTTGTCTTTCCCAAAATGTTTTGATCGATAGATAAGTCAAGAAGCGTTGAGGCTTGTAATTACTAGAAAAGCTCCATGTCCAAGAAGTTATGGATTTTATAAACTAGAGGTTTAACAGCCCATCCATTTACGAGTATAAGCCGTTAGAAGTGTAATTCAGCCCAAACATGAAGCAGAATCCTCCAAAATCAGTCATGGGCTTCAAGAGGGATTTATTAACTTTTCAGAAAGCCCAAAATAAGACTAATTGGTCTAGGAAATATCAAGATGCAATCCGTTTCCCAAAACCGGCCAAACTGACATTAATTATTGAAAGCTTCCAACCAATTCAATTTGGTCCAACTTAAACCTCTCTATGGAAACCAGGAGATAATCTACGCCAACCAGAAGACAAGAAATATGTCCTTAAATGCACTATCGCCCAAGAGATCAGCTGGCAGATTGTACTTACCATCTACTTTCCATATTCGGACAAACCATATGGATCCTAGGAACGACTTCACCACTTAATGAGCAAGTGTACCAACGTCTCTATTCCCTTGAACCATAAGAAACTAAGACCCTTAGGAGATTAATCAGAAGCCAAGAACTATTATTTCATGGATATTTCACGAAGATATCCAGATACAACATCAGTCTTCTCCAAAGGCACCAAATAAGCCAAACAACTAGTTTTCATGGAACTATCAAAGCCTTTGACTCCAAGCATTTCTTTTTGATTTATTTTATTTCCTTTAATCATTTAATGACTGTTAGAGTCTGTCTTTGTCGAACCTATAAAATTTTAGTATTTGCTTCATTTTAAGTAACCCATCTTTAAAAGTAATATAAATTATTCAAATTTTCTAGTTTTGACAAAACTATTATTCCAAGTCTTTTGAGTGTGTGTGAAGCAGCTCCAGAACACCTTGACTTATCAAGTTTCTTTTCCATAGAGTCTTGTTGCATCTTCAATCCACCAACACATCTATTTCATTTGTTTGCTAAGCTTGAGAGTGATACACAACCAGTAAACTTTTGCTCCATCCCATCCACTTCGATCATCTCTTGATCAGGATGAGAGTGACACACCTTCAGCAGCCTGATTCCATCCTATCCTTTATTTATTATTCATATATTGTTTTACTATAATCCGCTTCTCATTACATTTGCATTTGTCTCAGGTCACACGTCGTATTCCACTCTTATCGCCCACTAGATCATATATTTGTTCAATCCATCAAGCGTCCATCGACCATCTTTCCAACCCTGATTTTCAGGCTGTATCATTTGGCATCAGAGCTTAAGCTCCAGACTCAGGTGACATCTTTCCTTGCACCTCATATTTGCTTGCATTTGTTTTTCCATTTATAAATCAAAAACTCCATAAAAACTGTTTCTTTTGTTTAAAGTTTTGTTTCTTCATAATTATATTCTTGCTGCTCATCATATTTCAAAACCACGAAAAAATAAAGATGTTTTTTATCCACGTTATTTGCACTTAGTCTCGTAATTCTTGTTAGTTTCCAGTTTATTTGGTTTCCATAAACAATAACTGCCCAAAAAAGCTGTGTTTAAGTTGCTTCATTTTTCTTTTAGCATTGCATATCAAGTCAAAAATCAAAACAAAAATCATCCTAGTTACTTTTGATATCATATTAGTTAATTTGTTTCGTTCTTGCATCAGAAAAGAAAAATAAAAGGTTTTTTTGCTTAGTTTATATAATTTGCATATTTCTGTTTATTTGCATTTAATTTAATTTTTTTTTAAATATCATTTTCATTTTCTTTTTCATATTTTATTTTCATTTGTGTTTAATATCAATTTATATTGTTTCCTTTTGTGATTGCATCCGGAAAACCAAAATAAAAATCATTTTAGTTTAGTTTATAGCTTTTCGGTTCAATAATTGCATATTTCCCGGTTTAGTTTAAATTAGTTTGCATTATTTCAATGTTCTTTCTCGACCATCAATTTCCATATTTTGACTTTATCTTTGAGAGTGTTTTCAGGAGTAATGGGATAGGCAGCACACGGCCAAGATCTGATGACAACTATTCAGAATTCAATGCCAAATTGGCTCGGTTGGAAGAAAGGAGTAATCTGTCTAGGAAAAAGACACAAGGCCGACGACCACCAAAGAGAGAGTGTAGATTTGGAAGAGCACAAGAGACTATATATGTCAAGCCGAAGCCTTCAGATCCTTCAAGGATCAACCCACATCCAACTTCTAAACCCCACAACCATCTTGTTATTAGTTCTCGGTTTGATTATGATTCTTTTGTTCATAAATTTAAAATCCTTACATTTTCAGGAAAAAGAAGTTACCTAAGATGGGAGAGGAACTTTGTTAAATGGTTTCACTTCAACAACATTCTGAGAAAAAGAGAGGTTAGCTTATTCCATTGGTCAACTTAGAGATGATGCCTTTAAATGGTTAGTCCAAGAAGAGCATGGTAGATGATATATGATATCAAAACGTGGAGAGCTCTTAAGGAAGTCATGAGATCTGAGTTTGCACCATATTTTACAAGTTCTGAAAGGTAGGAACCATATCCAAGAAGATATCAACTAATGTTTCCAAAGAAGCAAGGAAAGTTGTGGTACAATAAGGTGAAAGAGTCTTGCTTCAACAAGACAACATTCAGCCAAACGAGGGGCACGCCATTTCCTTTTCATAGAAAAGAAGGTGACATCCCAAAGTCTATGGAGATGAGTAAAACTGTCGGCCAAAACACTTTGAGCGGAACCAAAGCAAAACCGGAGCCAATTACTATGCAAGTAAAGGCTAAGGTAAGTCCTACACTTGATGATAAGGTTCATGAATCATCTAACACTTGTATGATGCACTTTTCTTTGTCCATGGAGTTGACACACCAAGAGAAAACCTTCTAATGGACTAGAAGGAAAAGCAATCAAAGTTGATTAAAGTAGCAAAACAAGTAATCAAAGTATCAAACCAAGGTAAGTGTCTAACATCAATTTTAGATACTGGTTTAAACGTGTATATTCTTGATACGGGGATACCAGATGAGATCCATATGCTTACTGAAGTTATAAGGACCAAACCAGAACATGAGCTCAATCAAAATCCACACCACAAATGAAAACCGAAATCTGAACAAAGGATTGCTAAAGTGCCAAAATCTGAGGTAACTTTCACTCTAGATCTTCATGATATTATCAATTCATGAAAATATTAATGCACTTTTCTTGTCCAAGGAAAAGTGGAAGTGGTACAGGAAACCAGATTGAGTACAAGGTAAAGAAAGAACTAGATGTTCTTACTGCCACAAAGGTTAATTGTTCTATGTTTTTATCAGTTTATAAATCACTTTATTTTGGTATAATACACTTGTCTTTGCCGAGATGTTTTGATTCATAGATAAGTCAAGAATAACATAAAAAAAAACTGATGTATCACAAGAAAGTGACATACCAACCAAGGTAAGAAGTTGCAAGACATGCAGCCATCTAACCAAACTTGTCCCAAGAAGAATTTCAGTCTTCATCATGCTGGTGCAACTTAGGTAAATTAGACCATAACACATTTTGTTCATGAAAGTCGAGTAGCAGATATAATTCATTTGGTCTTTGTCAGAATGTTGTAATTTTTTTCAGGTAGCAAAGAAGAAAGCTTCAAATAAATCCCACCGGATGATCTTTTGTTGCTGGGAGAATCAACCCCAAAGATGGTTAGAACCGAGCCTACTAGGGGTATGAAGGACCACCAAATCAAGAAGATAAAGAGTTCCCAATTCCATAGAAGGGGCGTGATCCTATCCTATCTGCTAAAAGAAGAACCACCTGATTCACAATCCATCCCAAACCGAAATAATACCGAGGTAAGACTTTAGAATCTTAAAAGAGGATGTCAGCTGACTTGCTCTATCTTGGTGCAGGTTTTCCAGTATCGAGGTTAAAACTTTGTCAAGAGGGGGGGGGGTATGATGCGGCCATCAAGTCTGTGGTCGAACCAGAGGTCAACCAAGCTGTCCAAACCTTGGACATACCAGCGGCAGAGGATACGTAAAAGAAGCATATCTCGACAACTAGAAGGATGTTTTTCATGAACCCAATTTTCCAAGAAAGATAACTCATCAAGGAAGCGTAGATGCTTGTAATTATCAGTAAAGCTTCATTCCCAAGAAGTTATGGATTTTACAAACTATAGGTTTAACACCCCGTCCAGTTGCAAGTATAAGCCCTTAGAAGTGGATTTCAGCCCAAAATCAGACGAATTTGTCTAGGAAATATCAAGATGCAATCCGTTTCGCAAAACCGGTCAAACCAACATCGATTATTAAAAGCTTCCAACCAATTCAATTTGGTCCAACCCAAACCTTTCTACGGAAGTCAGGAGATAATCTAAGCCAGCCTGAAGACAAGAAAGACGTCCTTAAATGCACTATCACCCAGGAGATCAGGTGGATTCTCCTTACAATCTACTTTCGATATTCGGACACACAATATGCATCCAAGGAAAGACTTCACCACTTAAGGAGCAAGGACCAACAGCTCTTTTCCCTTGAACCAGAAGTAACCAAGACCCATAGGAGATTAATCAGCAGCCAAGAACTCCTGTTTCGTGGATATTTCACCAAGATATCCACATACAAGATCAGTCTTCTCCAAAGGCAACAAATCAGCCAAACAACTAATTTTCATTGAACCATCAAGGCCTTTGACTTCAAGCATTTCATTTCGATTTATTTTCTTTCTTTTTATCATTTTATGACTTTTAGAGTTTTTCTTTGTCGAGCCTATCAAGCTCTAGTCTTTGCTTCGTTTTAAATAACCCATTTTTGAAAGTAATAAAAATTATTCAGTTTTTCTAGTTTTGTTAAAACATTGTTCTGAGTCTTATGAGTGTGTGTGAAGCAGCTTGACTTATCAAGGCTCTTTTCCATAGAGTCTTGTGGCGTTCTCAATCCACCAACACATCCATTCCATTTGTTTGCTAAGCTTGAGAGTGATTCACATCCAACAAGATTTTGCTTCATCCCATCCACTTCAATCATCTCTTGACCATGCTGAGAGTGACACACGTCCAGAAGACTGATTCCATCATATCCTTTGTTATTTATTCATATTTTGTTCTTAGTATAAATCGAATCTCATTACATTTTCATTTTTTTAAGGTTCACATCCTGTATTCAATTCATATCGCCCACCAGATCATATATTTGGTCGATCCATCAAGCTTCCATCATCAATATTTGGTAACTTAACATTTATCTTCCGAACTTAATATTTATCTTTTCCTTCTTGGGCTGTTTTTTTTACTTAAGCATTTTTACGATTTTATCCAAAGAGCGCTTCCGAAACGACGTCGATTTCAAAGAGAGTTCGAATTTCTTGAATAATGTAGATAACTTTAGGTATTTAGTTAATTGTTGCCGTTTTACACGATCAATTCGAACTTTATACGAGGAAACAAGTTCTTGCGGTAAAGTTCCAACGGTAATTCCGATCGAGTCGAAACAAGAACGAGTTTGATCCGATTTCGAAGGAGGAAGTTACAAGGACGGGATGAAAATAGATTGATTGATCCATCTCGCCGAATGGGCGAGTTGAATTGCTTGTTCGACCCAACTCGCCCAACAGGCGAGTTGGGTGGCTTTCTCCATCCAGTTGAACGGGCGAGTTGGGTGGCTTTCTCCATCCAGCCGAACGGGCGAGTTGGTCGGCTCGTACGTTCCAACTTGCCTGTTCGGTGAGTTGGACGGCTTGCTTGGTCCAACTATTACATTCGGCGAGTTAGACGATCGAGCCTTATAGTCGTTTTGTTGTTTCAAAGCTCGTGGATCCGTTTGTCCGAGGCCAAGAGTAACCTTTCTCGAGGACTTATCGTGTGAACCCTCTTTCAGAGTTCATATGAAACTTGATTTCAATTTTTTCGCTCTTCTTTTTCAAAATATTATCTCTCTCTTTTCAAAGAGAACATTTATCTAGAAGTTTCTAACAATTATTCCGTCATAACCGATTTTGACCCCAACAGTTAAAACCCCAGCTCGTTAGAATCGTGATGTTCTTGCGAGCGGTTTAGGTGTCGGGTAAGTTAGGTGGAATCCAACGTCTGATAATTCGAAGGTGAATAGTAAATTCTCTTGTCTATAAGTATGTGGAGTAAGTTTTTAAATTATTTACTTGCTCATTTCCACAAACTCTTTCCTACGATTAAAATATCTTTTCCTCTCTTCTCTCCCCTTGGTATAAATTTTGTTCTATCATGTCTTCAAAAAGAAAAGCTTCCCCCAAGTCTCGCCATGACCGTTCCGTTCCTGACGTCTTTAGCTTGCAACACAGCGATGTTGGGCCAAAGGTGGAGTTCGTGGTGCACTCGGTTGATCCTAAGGAGGCCGAGGCGTACTGGGCGGCCAGGGGCGAAGTAAATCCTCCTTGGCCTGGGACGTGGCTCCTTCTCTTTTTTGTGCTAACCTCGTGGATGGTTGTCCAAGCAAGAGCTGTCCAATGGGTTTCTGCCATTGGGGGCTTCTACCAAGTTCTGGAGTTAGTTGATCTTCGTCTCTTGGAAGCTGGGGAAGTTACGGAGTCTCCACCCGAGGGCTACTTCATGTGCTATGAGTCGTACTTCATGTAGTGCCATCTATGGTTTCCCATCCCTGAAGTCATCGTGCAACTTCTCAACCGATTCAAGCTATCAATCGGTCATATAAACCCGTACGGTTTGCAGCACATCGTTGGGATTTTGGCACTGAGTTAAGAACTGGGTATGACCGTTGATGCCGACCACCTTGAAGCTTTGCTGAAGCCCTAAGGAATTCAGCCATAATTCAGCTGAGGCCTCAGCTGGTCGTCACGAGCAAAACGGAGTTCTTGTCAAACTATTATGACTGGAGAGAGAGCACTTCTTCTTTGTCCGTGTTAACAATGCATCCGTAGAAGCGAACGGCATTCCCATCTTTAGGACTAGATGAGGTCGGAAAGTTATTCTCGATCAAGTGTCCTCTAGTTTTGGTTTTTATGATGTTTGATCTTACGTTCTTGTTTTTCATTTTGCAGAGACTAATTCTCTTCCTCCGAGTCCGTAGAGCTTGAACATCGTCCAAGACTTGCTCCGTGGACGTCCATCCTTTTGGGCCACAATTAACACAAAGCGGGTTCGTTGTGCTGTTGCTCTACACAGTTCTCGGTTTCAGCCGGACTTGCCAGTCGAGGAAGGGTCAGAGTCAAGCATGGATGAGTTCATTCTATGTGAGGTTCGAGCGAGGAGGGAAAGGTTGAATCCCCGCAAAGACAAACACGTCGTCATTGATGACGACGTGGCTGAGGGGCAGTGCTTTCTTACAATATACTTAGAGACTATCTCAAAAATCTAGTAGGCAGGAGTGGTGGCAAACAGAACAATCTTGACGAGTTGTTCGATTTTGACTTTCCTCTGGCCGTATATCGGTCCAGCGAGGTGCCGGAGTTTACCCAGGCGTCGAGGATGGTTAATGGGGTAAGTTTTGGTCCTCGAGCATTATTATTTTTTATGGCTAAGCTTTTCTTGACTTCGAGATCTTTCCCAGGGTCTTCTCACGATGAACCGAGCTCTTGATGAAAGCTGCCAGGAGGCTCGCATGGCTCAATTCAGGGCTGAGACGGCTGATAAAGAGATCGCCAGTATGAGAGATGAATTGGAGAGTTCTCATCGTCGCAAGAGAGAGAGTCGGTTGCGACAGAAGTTCTCTATTCCAACAGGCGAGGAAAGAGAGAGGTGGCTGAAGTCATGAAGACCCGTCGTGACAAGTTCTCGTGCGAGTTCGAGGAGCTTACAAGGGGTTAAAAAGAACACAGAGATTGTCGTGAGTGTCGCGGCACTGTGGGAGGACTGTACCTTACGCATGACCCTAACTATTTGTTTGACGTCAAGTATGCGAGGCAAATTGGGCATATGAACGAGAGAGATAAGGACTTTGCGATTCCTCAAATTGAGGATAGGATTTGGGAGCAGTGGAACCCGATTCCCGTTTCTCCTAATATGGTGCAAACTGATACGAGAGCCGCCGAGGAGACGGGCGAGGTGAACCAGCCAACAGTCCCTGAACGTCAACGACTACTCTCTCTCATGAGGTCGACGACCGGGTACTTTGGTCTCGACGGTTGATCGTAATGTTGGCCGTGACTTATTTATGAATGTGTTCCCTTGTATTATAGTATATTTATGTTATTCTTTCATCTCCGGCCATGTGTGGTTGTGTATCATGTAGCGGGACTGGCCCTGTGTGGCTTTGAATTTATGCTGTTTATCGGCTTTTGTTTGAACCGTGTTTCTAATAAAAAGGGTTTCGAGAATGTTTAAACTTTGTTAAGTGTAGGGGAAAAATCGAGTTGTCATCTTGCCTTTTACCCCACTTTGTGGATCATTCTATTCGTTGCTCGTCCGAGATGTTCGAGAAGTTCTCAAACTTTCAAGAGCGTTTAGATGTGGATGAAGAGAAATGCTTTCAGGATCTTGTATCTTTTCGATATTATTCTTTGAGACGTTAGAGACCAGTTTGCTGGGTTTAGGGTAAGACCTAGGTTTACTTTCGGTTTGAGGCTTTGCGATGACTAATTGGATTTTGCTTTTCATGTTGCGATTTTAGCCTGACTCCGTTCCGATTTAAAGTCCGCGATAGATTCTCAGCTTATATGACTTGTCTGGTCGGAGTCGAGCATCTCTCCGGAGATAAATTTTAAGTCATCCAGAAGTACTGACCAAAATTTCGGATTTCTTTTATAGCGTGCTATTTATCTTAGTCAGATGTGAGAGGATCTATCCCCTAGGAAGGATCTGGATGCATATGTTTAAGATGGCTAAAGTGTTCGGTGGGGCCAATCGACGAGCGTTTGTGATTTATAGTCGCAAATGGACTGGGAGTGTGTTCTTGAAAATCCCAGCGACATCTCACTTATTTTTTCGAATACCTACTTTGTGTCGTTAAAGTTTAAGTATCTGGGACCAGGGTCTCGTGCTTGGGTCGGGAGTCGGAATCGACGATTCGACCAAGTTATGTTTGTTGAGAAGTTTTAGTGGTTGGCAGGATCTAATGATCTCGGCTATGCCTTAGTCAATGTGACGAAGTTTCTTTGCTGGGTAAGATAGTGTGGAGTTGATCCGTTTTGAGGTAGGATGATTTTTCGCGAGTTTCTGTTTACATTTTTGTGCGATAATCGTTTTTCTCTTATATGGATGTTTTCTGAAAGTATGACAAGATGATTCTAATGAAGTCTTTATTGCCGAACAAGTTTTGAAAATATTGAGTACATGGGAAATATTTTAGAATGCCGGAATATACGAGTATTCATGTATGTACCAAGTCCCCCCTTTTTGGAGAGGGGGATAGCTGAACTCGTCTCTCTACGAGCTGCCTTCATACCCCTTTCGAGGATCAAGCCATCTCGTAGTTCTTCTATTTGTACGAGTGTGTTTACTCGGCTGTCGTGTTAATGCCGACCGCATTATTTGCAGGATCGACGTCTTCCGCCAGATTTGTCTCCTCCGGTGGTGTTGAAGCGTTGAGCACTGGAACTAATTGTTCTCTGGCTGTTGCTTTAGTTGACAATTCTGGATCGTGTTTGTCCGAAGTGTTTTTAGTCGGTGCCTGAGCTAGCTTCGGGTGTTTGGTCTTTGCCATTGCAGTGTTTGTGATTTTTCTTAGCTTGTGTTTGGCCAGGAAGCAACGTCTCGACTGTTTCTGGCATCCTCAGATCACGACAATCACGTTATGAGTTGGGAATATAACGTCTAAGTGATAAATCGAGGGGACTGCCTTCAAGGCGTTTAGCCAAGGCATGCCCATGATGACATTGTAAATGGCTGGGTGGTCGACGACCGCAAAGTCGACGATCTTGGTTACTTCTTTTACCGAAACGGGCATTTTGATTGATCCGAGGGTCATTGACGTCATGCCAGAAAAGTCGGTCAGCGGTTTTGGCGATGGAACGACTTCCCCTAATTCGTCGTTTATCCTCTTGAGAGTATCGCAGAAGATGACGTTGACCGTGCTTCCCATGTCAATGTGAACCCTGGCGACCTCGAGATCTCTTATTATGAGATCGATCACGAGTGGATACCAGTGTGGCTGATCGATCCCGCCGGCCTCTTCTACATCGAAAGTGATTGCTCCTTTTGGGATGTCACTAGGCATGGACCAGGTCGTCGAATTTGTGCTTATCTCGGCCTTGTGCTGATAAGCTTTGATGGCCGAGATGGTATCACTAAAATATTGCGGCCTGTCGATGATCATGTTCACCATGCGATGATTGTTGTCGTTGCCCTTCCCATTCAGCCTTTTCCGCGCTTTTCCCGATTGGTTCCCTTGGGAATAGTTCTCCGTTTGAGGAACCTTGTTGCTCCTCGGGGGCCGATCTAAATCGCGGATGAGGTCTTTCAAGCTGGAGACTTCGGAGAGTTCTTTGGCTAGCAGCTCTGTGGCCAACCTCGCACCGAGAACTTTGCAGTTAATGGTTACCCGACCGCGGGCCTGGTGAAAATCGCAGAAGAAATTCTTGTCGTAATTTGGATTGCAAGTCCACATGTTTCCCGTCACCTGAACTTGCTCCGATCCGGAGTTAATAGCTTAGCTATGCGCTCCCTTGGTTTCTTCTTCCCCGCGGTGGACACTTTTATCATTGTGAGGGTTTTTATTTTTTTAACTTCTAATCCAACCCTGGATCCTTCGACAAAGTCTTCGTCGGCTTCCATTTCTGCGACAAGAACTTCGTCTCTTTGTCGCTAATCCCGCTGACTCTAGTCATGATGATTTTGAACCGTTTTATGAATTCGCGGAGAGACTCCTCCTCTCCCTCGGATAGGCTCCAAAGTTCGACATCGGAGGTTTCTTGATCAATATACATCGAGTATTGCTTGAGAAACTATGAGGATAGCTGACAGAAACTTCCGATGAAATTTCGCCTAAGGTGAGAGAACCACTCGAGTGCTGCTCCTCAGAAGTTTTCCACGAAGAGGCGGCATTCCCCAGCGTCTCTTTTGCTTTCTCTGAACCCGACTGTTCCCATCGCGACCTGAAAAGCCTGCAAGTGTGCCTTGGATCGGTGGTACTGTCGTATGGTGTCACCTTTATCTTTCTAGGATCCGAAACCCTAGTTTTGGTGATGTGAGTAGTGAATGTAGCGTGATGGATTTGAGATTTCACGACTCTAACTTCCGCTACCGTTTTTGATGTGATCTTGGGCTGATTTATGAAGTTATGGACATGGAAGAGATTCAAAAATTGACCCAAGATGTTACCTAACATGTCCAGCCCATTTTGATGAAGTTACAAGCCCAAGAAGAAACTAAATCAAGTAGTTTCTTTGCTGTCCAAGAAAAGTGACGAGAATCAGAAAATAAATTGCATGGAAAGCTTCTCTCTTTTGCATGCAAGGAATGCTTGTTTCAAGAACCATCTATCTCCTCCATGAAATGTTTTGTGATTTGCTAGACTATTAAATATCTAGCTTTGTTAGCAAGTTTAGTCTTTTATAAATAAGTTGTAATCTCCTTTGAAATAAATCAGACTATCTTTGTACTTTTGGAACCTTTGAGAGTGTTTCTCAGTTTTGTTCCTTAGGGAACTTTTCGATCTGTCTTGGTGCGTCATATCCAAGGGATCAAACTGATCCATTTTTGTGCGTCATATCCAGAGGGTCAGCATCATTGTCGTTTAGGTGCGTCATATCCAGAGGGTCAGCATCATTGTCATTTAGGTGCGTCATATCCTAAGGCATTGAGTTGGAATATCGAAGGTCTTCCGCATCCTTCGTGTGACCATTCACTCCACATCCCTTGTCTTTGAAGCTTCACAGTTTCATAGCAGCAAGGCTTATCCATCTACCAATTTCAGAGTGTATCACTTGGGAGGTTTTCATCAGTTTTCATGAGATGATCATGGCGATCGCGAATCTCGGAGTTTTTGCAAGCAGATCTCTGACTTTGTTTGCGTTTGCCGCCAGTGTTCCGAGTTTTCTCCTTGGCCAGTTTTCTTGTTCATTCCAGAAGATAGATTCTTCTTCTTTGGTCATAGGGTTCTAAAACTAGCAGTCATCCCGAGTTGTTTGGCTCCTTGTGCGACGTGGATGTACGTTTGCGTCTTCGTCTGTCGGTTCAGAGTGGCTGTAGAATCCACGTCGACGAGTTTGATTTCTCCTCCTTCCTCATCTTCCTTGCTAGGGAGAAGGTCTCCTGGGTTTTTCCGTGTTGGCGTGGGGGTTAATTTGTCGGGATTTGTTCCAGACGGTTTCCCGTGTGCTTTATCGGACCGGTCTAAAGGAGTCGTGAAATCAAGTCTTCCTCCGCGGATTTGGGTTGTTCCACGCGGAAAAACGGCCTTGTTCTTTGCTGTTCGGGTTTCAACCTGTTTATCGAGAGAACTCATGACCTTGTCTTATTCTGCCGACTTCTATTTGAAAGTCTAGAACATCTTCTTCACATCCTCAAACGCTGCGGTGTTTGCGACGGCGTTAACCGTAGTGACGTTCGTCGCTGGAATGTTTTCAACGTTGTCTTCATGAGGATGTTGGTTGTTGAGATCGGGAGCTGACATGTTTGATCGAGCGTTGGTGGCTGAGAGTTTGATTGATCCGTACCCCCCCCTCCTTTTAGCGCAAAACTGTGGGAACCAAAATTCGCACTGTCTATTTCCGTTGATTTAGGAAGGAAAGGTAAACCCAACTTTCCCAGTGGTCCTGGATTTTTGCTAAGCCAAAACTTCATGCAACCAAAAATGTGATCAAACAATATAATAGCAAATTGATTAAACGAAAAGGGAGCAAAGAAGGTCTTATTCTGACTCTGTGATTTGAGCGTTACAACAGGTAAAGCCTTAGTGGAAAGAGCCGTCGGCGAGTTCCTACTTCTAACCTTGTAAGACTTGATTAACCTACTTGAGCCGCAGCTCGATAACAAAAAAAACAAAAAATAGGCCTAGTTTCCCTAAGTGCTATGCTTGCTCTGAGTAAAGTTTTTTGTGTGTCTCCGCATCTTCAGCCTCGAAGCCCTTATATTCTCCTCCCAGGGGCGGTTTGCTCTTTCCCCTTCTCCCCTCGGTCGAGTTTATCGCTTTGCGGAAATCTTCCATTTTCCTTTGATCTTCGTGATTATCTTTGGAAACTTAACATTTATCTTAAGAACTTAGCATTTATCTTTTCCTTCTCGGGTCGTTTTTTGACTTAAGTGTTTTTACGATTTATTGAAAGAGCGCTTCAGGAATGATGTCAATTCCGAAGAGAGTTTGAATTTCTCGTATAGTGCAGGCAACTTTAGGTGTTTAGTTAATCATTGCCGTTTTACACGATCAATTCGAACTTTATGCAAGGAAACGAGTTATTGCGATAAAGTTGCAACGACAATTTTGATCGAGACGAAACAAGAACGAGTTCGCTCTGATTTCTACAAATGGGCGAGTTGGATTGCTTGTTCGACCCAACTCGCCTACTCGGCTATTTGGATTAGTCTAACTTGCCGAATGGGCGAGTTGCATGGCTTGCTCGATCCAACTCACCGAACGGGCGAGTTGGTCGTCTTGGTCATCTCGTGTGGTCCAACTCGCCGAACGGGCGAGTTGGTCGGCTCATGCGGTTCAACTCGCCCGTTCGGCAAGCTGGACGGCTTGCTTGGTCCAAATCTTCCGTTCGGCGAGTTGGATGATCGAGCCTTATCTTCGTTTCGTTGTTTTAATGCTCCGGGATCCATATGTCCGGGGCCTAGAGTAACCTTTATCGAGGACTTATCGTACGAACCCTCTTTCAGAGTTCTTATGAAACCCGATTTCGATTTTCCCGCTCTTATTTTTTCAAAATATTATCTCTCTCTAATCAAAGAGGACATTTCTCGAGAATTTTCTGATGTTGATTCTTTCGTAACCAGTTTTGACCGCAACAAACGTTTTACCCATAAACCGCGGCATATGAGGAAACACTCGTAACAAGGCTCCTAGAGCTATATGAAATATCCTCCCTAAAAATACACAAAATAAATCTCGGAAGACCAACTCTTTGCAAATCACAGTGAAGGAAAATGTTTCTTTCCAGGGAAAATTTTACTTGACCCCTTGGTCCTACTTCCTCGATCGCAAATTAAACAATTTAATATGAAAACAAAAACAACAATTTTGGCTGCGGAACTTCTGCAAATAAACCAAAACATTTCTCTGTCACAAGTCTAAAACAAAAACCTTACGCCAATGCAAAACATCTCTAAGCTCGCAACCGTTTCAAACAAGAAACGCGAGATACGAAAGAAAACTTCGGCTAAAAAACCTCTGTAAACAAACTGTCATGCTCCGACTCTCACATAACTGAGATGGCATGTATTCACATTGCCTCCACCAACAAGAAACACTTAAGACTGTCAATATAAATCTCATTCCCAATGATTGAATCCAAATGTCTTACAAAACCATAGTAAAACAAATAAGAACACTTAAAACCAAATATCAAGTCTTAAAACGAAACAACCTAAAGAAAATCCACCAACTAGGAAAATAGAACCACACCAAGATGACTCCTCCACTTCATTTAACTCACATGAAAAGAAAGGAGGGGTGAGCATTTTGAAAAATACTCAATGAGAGAAGCTTTAGGAGCCCTGAAATCAATCACCAATCCATCATCACACAACATAGCATAAGTATATAACTTAAACATCCAGTAAAAACAAAAGCAATCAACAAGAAATGAGCATAAACCTCGACGGTGCCAACATGAGACCATGCCACTCGTTCGGTCCCTGTGTTCCTTATTTTGTCGTGGGAGAGCTCACCACATACGTTGTCTCCACGACATCACGTTAACTATGCGAGTTTCACGCCTTCACGCAATCACGTTACCGACTTCAGTTCTCGCGTGATTGATATGTCATGGTCTTTATCTGATTTTACCCATGATATGTATACGATTTTAGAGTCTTTATTATGCAAATCATATTGTTTTAGAGACTTTACAGGTTCAAATACTCAATGGAAGAAATTGGAGTTTTTGGATCATTTGGAGCATTGAAGATTGCTCAGCCGAGAACTCGATGTCAGAACAAAGAAGCGATAAGACCATCGATCGACGTCTCACCCCGAGTGTTGATCGATGATCAATACTTCTGCCGAGTTATTTAAGATTTGAAGAAATCACGATTCTACCGAGAAGTTCTACTATTTGCAAGACAAGTCTATGGTCGTGTTTTAGGCTATTTATTAGGTTTATTAGTTGTTTTGTAAGATACACTTGTTTTTATAACCCTTTTGATACTTGCAACCTTCACGGCTACCTTTGGAGAGAGATATTGGATTATCAGACTAAGATCTTGAACTCCCTTGTTTTATTATTATATTATTTTTTCTATATAATTTATTTATCTATTCATCATGTTCATCTCAATCATGTCTGAGTAGTTAATTGTTAGATTTAGGGTTCTTCTATGGTAGTTAATGGCTTGCTAATGTTATAAAATTGTTAGGGTTATTGTAATTAGTTCTCAGTTTAAGCAGATCTTAATGCTAATTTGAATTTTATCACTTCAACCATAGATTATAAGATGTTATAGCGCAAGCGAGAGCTTGGTTATACCCTGAAACACATCTTAGCAGTCTAAAACTTTAGTAACAAACGAGAGTTGAACTAGATAATTAGAACATATCAAACACACAAATCGCACCTGGTTAGAAGAAGCGTCGATCGATGCCACACAGTGGCCTTCGATTGACACCCCGTTAAGATTCATGAGAATGACTTATCTAAATCCTAAAGTTTGAGTTAGGACAATCATTTCACTAAAACCCTTAACATTCTATTAGTTTGCATTGCCTAGTCTACCTGAGATTTCCCCTGAGTCTAATCTTTCCTAATAATCTTCACAAACCAAACATATCTTTGATCCACTATTCATAAATCTATATTTCATCTAGCTGCATTTCGAAACATCAAATCTATTGTGTGATCTTAAAGTGTATGTGGATTCGATCCCTAAGTACTACAATGAACCTCTTATTTGAGAGAGTAAAAAGTAACTTATAGGGTTAATTTGAGAGTGCATAACAAAAGCTACATCAGATTTGACGCCGCTTCCGGAGACTCTTTCTTATTGCCATTAGATTTAGTTTATAATATAATCTAGATTTTTATTTTACTGTTATTAACCTATTATTTACTTATTCCTGATGACACATGTACCTTTTGAAGAAAATATGGACTCTTGACGTCAAGCATTGATCAACGGACAAATACCAACATCGATCGACATTCGTCCAACAACGTCGGGTGACACTTTGCTACTGCCATCGATCGATGCCGATCAGCCAGAAGCAGGTAAGTTCACCTATACTGAATTTATTAGTGATGAAGTAGTTTTAAAAGATCTAAATGATCATGAACGCAATGAAGTAAGCCAAATCATTAATAAACAGGGGACTGCAATCCTGACCAAATTACTAAATCTCAGAAAAATGAGATTAAAAATAAATTACCAATGCTTGAATACTTAAACCCCAGCATAACCTATTCCAATAGATCCTCTATCAGCTTACCAGACAAAACATAGGAAACTTTGATCTTAACGCTGATTACATTTCATTGATAAGTAAGAATCCGTTCAGTGGTTTTCCCACTGAACATCCGAACGATCACATCGAGCTTCTAGAAGACATGGTGTCAGACGATTTCAAACGTTGCAAGCTTTTCCCTTTCTCCCTTGTAGAGGAATCCTCGAGGTGGCTAAACCTGCTACCACCAGGATCCCTAACTTGCTGGAATGACATTAGAAAAGCTTTCATTAATCACTTCTTTGACGAAGAAAGATATTGGGAAGCGAGGAGAGAAATTTTAACATTCATTCAAGGTGACAGTGAATCCTTTAAACATGATTGGGAAAGGTCCAAATACTATCAATTCGCATGCCCACACCATAGTTTCTCGGAACCTCAACTCATCAACACCTTCTATAGAGGGTTTAGCCTAGACTATCAAAGTATCCTTAATACAGCCAACAAGGGGAACTTTGGTACTCGAAATCCTCAGGACGCTAAGAGGCTGATTGAAAGTTTTTGGTAAATCCTTTGAGAGGAAGGATACCGAAGGGAAGGAACCATCAATGTCCGCTGAAGAGAAGCACTTTGTCCAAATTATAAATACTCTGGCTTTAGTAGCAGCTCTTCAAGATAAACGCGTTCAATCCGAACAAAATGGCGAGAATGATGATATTTCTTTCAGGACCGAAAGATGAGTTGAATTCCCGGACGCGATAAATTCAAGCGGTCAGCGATTTGGGGGAAAATTGGTACTTTCTCAAGCAACTACAACGTAACTGTGAAAGATCATGAAAGAAATTCTAAACCAAGAATGGATCAAGTATTCACAGCGAACCTTCGGGTAGCTGCCGACCTAGACAATAAATTGAACTCAATATACTCGGAGATGACAGAGAAATTTGAAACACTGAGTGAGTAAATTAAGAGGAGCAAATTAAGAGGATCGAAAACCAAGTTGCAAATAACGCCCTGTCTACCAGGAGAGAAGAAGGTGTCCTACCTGGTATGACAGACACCAATCCTAGGAGTTATGTCAATGTTGTACCCTTACTAAGTTGAAAATGATTAACTCCCAGCGCAAACGAAAGCATCACCATTGATGAATTCACTAGAGTTGTGCAGTAAGAGAAAGAAAAATCAAACCCTGTTCACATTGACATTTATGAGCATAGTCCTTAAATTACTCCTGAAACATGAATTTTAGACCACATTGAAGACCTAGAGGAATTACCAGCTACCTTGATAGAGATGGTAATAGAGGATTGCGATACCGTCGGTTGACAACCTGCACATAGAATCCATCGACAACCCGAACCAACCACCGATCAACAGCCTGCACCTATAATCGATCGACGCCGAACCCCCAATCCAAGATTAGCCAAACCGGTCAAAACTAGGATTTACCAAAAGAGATCCAATTTCCTTGTTAATAATGCTAAAGTGAAAAAACAGTTAGATCGAGTGATATGCAAGACGGCTTTCGGAAAACTAATCCTCGAGATGCCACTTAGCGATGCCATTCATGTATCATCTACAATCAAGAATTATGTGAAAGAGGTAGTGTCACGAGGATTCAGTGAAAAGAACACAACATAATGATGGTCTCCGTGGAAGTGAGCGCGACCATTCAATAAGACACACCAGCTAAACTTCATGATCCCGATAGCTTTGTCTTAGATTGCACATCCACAGTGAGAAATTCCAAAGATCACTTTGTAATTTAGGGTCTTGTGTAAACTTGATGCCTTACTCGGTTGCAATTGCCCTCGGGCTAACTCAATTCCATTCTACAAGGATCACTCTAAATTTAGCCAATCTCCACTATGATTCCAGAAAGTGTACTTGAAGATGTGCCCATATGCATTAACTACTGTCTAATACCTGCAGACTTTGTAGTGCTACGATATGAGCAAGAACCGAAAAATCCCCTAATTTTGGGAAGACTATTTCTGGCTACAACCGGAGCGATCATTAACGTCAGAGAAGGACTCATATGTCTCAATCTCGGTGATATACCGATGGTTTTTCGTCATGGAAAAGATAATCAAGAAGCCCTTGATGGATGGTCAAGCTAACCATGTAGATTACCTTTCTGAAGTGGCGGACGAGTCATTTATCGATATGTGTTCTAATGACCCTTTAGATAGAGCAATCACATCTCCAGAAAGTGAAATCTTCGCGTTGGATGATTGAGTTGAAGAATATGCAAGATTGATGGATGCCGCCAAAGAATTAATGCACGTCAACGTTGAAGAAATCGATATGTCGACCACTGTTGATCGACAGACAAAGCCTACCTTCGATCGACAGCTGTCAACAACCGGAGGCTAGAGTAAGGAGAAAGCACCCAAGGTTGAGCTTAAACCGCTCCCAACTGGACTTTAATATGCTTTTCTTTATGAAAACTCCTATCCCATCATCATTAACGCCAACCTAAATAGCGGAGAGCAAGCAATTATGCTTAACAAATTGCAGTAACATTGCAAGGCTATCGAATATTCTTTAGATGACATTCCAGGAATTTCGACAAATTTATGCATGCATAGGATACACCTGGAAGATGAATCAAAATCATCGTAGAACATCAAAGAAGGTTAAATCCTAGTCTAAAAGCAGTACTCAAAAAAAGGAAATCATGAAACTTCTGGAAGCAGGCGTTATTTACCCAATATCAGATAGTAACTGGGTCAGTCCAGTTCATGTTGTCCCAAAAAAAGGAGGAATCACGGTGGTAAAGAATGACAAAGACGAATTGATCCCGACGAGGACTGTGATCAGACACATAATGTGTATCGATTATAGAAAGCTAAATAGTGCCACACGAAAGAATCACTTTCCTCTACCCTTTATTGATCAGATGTTAGAGAGCCTTGCATGCCATCAATACTATTGTTTTCTCGATGGGTATTCAGGATTTTTCCAAATTTCTATACATCCCGACGATCAAGAAAAGACCACTTTCACCTGTCCTTATATAACATTCGCATACCGCAGAATGCCGTTCAGACTATGGAACGCTCCGGCAACATTCCAAAGATGCATGATGTCTATATTCACTGACATGATCGAAGAATTCATGGAAGTTTTCATAGACGACTTCTCAGTTTATGTTCCAGATTTCAAACATGCCTAGATAACCAGGGTAAGGGGTTGGCAAGATGCGAAGAAAAGAATCTAATCCTAAAATCGGAAAAGTGCCATTTCATGGTCAGCCGGGGAATTGTTTTGGGACACAAAATCTCAGCAGCCGGTATTGAGGTGGACTAAGCCAAAATCAAAGTAATGACAGGTTTACCACCACCCACCAACATGAAGATATCAAAATATTTTCAGGACACGCTGGATTTTATAGAAGATTCATAAAAGATTTTAGCAAGATAGCTAGACGTCTTACAGCACTCCTATGTAAAGAAGTGAAATTTGACTTCACACCCGAGTGTCTAACAGCTTTCAAAGAAATCAAATCAGCCTTCGTATCTGCTTCGATTGTGCAAGCACCAAATTGGAGTTTACCTTTCAAAATTATGTGTGGCGCTAGCGATTTCACTGTGCGCGCTGTACTTGGACAGAGAAAGGACAGAAAACTGCACGCTATATACTACGCTAGTAGGACTCTCGATGATGCACAGCGCAATTACGCTACAACAAAAAAAAAGAACTACTATCTAGTTGTTCGCCTTCAAAATTTTTTGCTCTTATCTAGTTGTTTCAAAAGTGATCGTCCATACTGACCACGCCGCCCTGAAGTACTTAACGAACAAAAAGGATGTGAAACCCATTCTTAATAGATGGATTATCCTCTTACAGGAATTTGACTTAGAAGTCTAGGATAAGAAAAGAGACAAAAACGGAGTCGCAGATCACCTATCTCAAATAAGACTCGAAGACGACGTCCCTATCGACGATTTCCTACATATAGAAAACATCTACCACATAGAATAGACTTTCGTTGGTCATGTGCGTTCGACATATGAGGAAGAGTCGATCGACGCCTGCAAAGAACCGTCGATCGTTGCCACCCCCAAAGAGCACAACGAGACGACCATTCCAATCGATGCAAATGTTGGATGCGATCCTTCGACACCAAAGAGCGATTCTCCCGGAGGTAGAATTTTAAGTTGGGGGGCTGCTATGAACACCTCTGATAGACCTTGGTACGCATATATAGTAAACTATCTTGCAGCTGATATAGAAGTAGAACTCTTTAAAGGATACCACAAAAAGAATTTTCTAAGAGAAATCCAGAGATATCTTTGGGATGAACCCTACCTTTACAAACATTTTTCTGACGGCATATACTGACGATGCGTTGCTGAAAGTGACACTGCAGATATTTTGTATCATTGTCACGGATCCGAATATGTTGGGCATTTTGCCAGTTTTAGACATTGTCAAATATTCTAAAAGCAAGATTTTGGTGACTAACCATGTTTCGAGATGCTCAAGCCTACATAGAAAAGTGAAACCCCTGTCTAAGGAGAGGAAAAATCAGTAAGAGACACAAAATGGAACATAATTTCAAACTTGAAGTTGAAGTGTTTGATTGCTGGGGCATCGAATTTATGGGCTCAATCTCCTCTTTGCACGAAACCAAATACATATTAGCTGCTGTAGACTACATATCCAAATGATTTGAAGCTGATGAGATCCTAGGATGATGCTCTGGAACAGATGAGATAATCCTTGCAGAAACGAATCAAAAAGACTCAAGTTTCTCAAGGCATGTGGTTTGTTGCGGGACACAAGAGGGATGGATCGACTCTTGATACTCCAAGGCTTTCTGATCCAGATATTACACACTAAATCAGAGAACCAAAGCCGGATATTACACACCAGCAACCTTTAATTCGTCCAAACACAAGAGAGAAGAGAGAAAGAGGGTTTTCGATAAAAGACTGCTTATTTTAGAATGAGGGTAACAAAGGTTTAAATAGAGAAACCAAGGAACATGCTCCTTAGGTTTCAAAATTAACATGACATAAAAACTATAGAATAAAAGCAAACCATAAGATAAATAGATAGTCTTCTTTTAGGCTTGGACCGAGATTAGCACCTAGGAGATGTGTAAAGCAGCTTGTGGCCTCGTTAAAAACCTTCCTCCGTAAAACCTCTTTGGGACAAAACCGAGAGCAAGGAAAAGAGCACACACAAGTACTTTGCCTAAGTACTAATTCAGCTAGATGAGGAGATAGCTTGAAAGGTGATCAAGGTATCTCGGATCATCAAGCTTTGTCCAAGACCTTCTTCTTGTTTCCATACGAGTCTAAGTAATCCTCCAATGGCTCCATTTAGTTTCTTGATTGTAGAACGAGTCATGGGACCTTCTGGAATGGCTAAGACATCTTCATTAGCTGGTTTGTCCATGGGTGCATTCCTGGATACATCATCTTCATTGTTGAGCTGGTCCATGATCACATCACATTCCTTTGTGCTTTCCATGATCACATCAGAAGCAATAGTCACTTCAAAAAATGACGCTGTAGTAGTCGTGAAACTTTTCAAAAATATAATCTTTCCCCGATTCCGAGTCCCACGAATTGTAATAAGCGATGGAGGTACCCACTTTATTAATAGAGTGTTCATAAAAATTATTCAAGAGACATGGATTTCACCATAGAGTAGCGACACCTTATCATCCTTAGACTAGCGGACAAGTAGAAGTATCCAACCGTCAAATCAAATAAATCTTAGAAGAAAAGGTAGCATCAACCCGCAAGAACTAGTCTTTAAAATTGGATGACGCACTTTGAGCTTACCAAACCGCGTTTAAAACACCATTAGGAACCACCCGTTCCACTTAATCTATGGAAATGCATGCCATCTCCTAGTTGAGCTAGCGCACAAACCAGAATGGGCCATCAAAGCAACCAATTTTGATGCTAAACCCGCTGGAGAAAGGAGATTAATCCAATTACGAGATCAGGTACCACGCCTACGAGAACTCTAAAGTGTACAAGGAAAGGACTAAAGCCTATCATGACAAGAAAATCAGTTCTAGGCATTCTGCACCTAATGACCAAGTACTCTTGTACAACTCTCGGTTAACTCTGTTTCTCAGGAAATTACGTTCACGTTGGTCAGGACCCTTCAAAATGAAAGAGGTTACCCCTAATGGAGAAATTATTCTGATTAACCCGATAAAGGGGGACTTCAATGTGAATGGGAAAAGAGTAAAGAATAATTGGGCTAGAGCCAAAATTCCGTATTCTCTGACCACGCGTCTAGAGATGCCAAATCCTAATTGACTAGCCCAATTTCCTGTCAATCTTGTGACCTTAAAAAGCGCCGAGTGGGAGGAAACCCACTTGTGAATATCTAATTTTAAAATTTCTAAGATGAATTTAAAATTTTAATTTTAGAAAGTTTTTTAGGATTTTAGTTACGATATATTATTATAATTTAAATACAAAAACAAAATAAAATTTATATTAATAAAAATAATAAATAAATAAAATAGTAGTTATGCGCAAACATGAAATATGGGTAGTGACCGTCGATTGACGCCCCAAAAGGACCATCAATCGATGGTGAAGCGTCGAGTTTATAAGCTCGACAGAACTCTTTTCATAAACACTTTCCAAAACCGCCAGAACCCAACGAATTTCATAAGACGATTTCTCTCTCAATCCTTGGTCGATTTTGCTTGTTTTTGACCCTAAACCACTCGATTTTACCCCCTCTGTCTGTTTAGTTTACTAAATTAACCGATCTTCAAGGTATGTTCTCTAAATCTCTTAGTTTAGGGATTTTTGAGGGTTTGAGAGAAAAATCAAATTTCTTTGGGTATAGGTTGGAATTTAGAACGTTTTAGGGTGATGGATTACTAGAATAGGAGTTACCAACCAATTGTGATTGTTGTTTGCACGATTCTTGGTTCAGTTTGAGAGATGAAAATCTCATGAAAATTGCGACAAACCATCGATTGATGCCCACGAGGGACTATCGATCGACGGTCGTATCGACTTGAAAGTGATCACTAATTCTCGTTTGTTTTGCGATTTCAGATGAGCGAGAGAAGAACCAAGGCACGTTTCTATGTTGGTAACTCTAGTTCCGCACCATCGGGACCTCTGTGTCCTGCACATTGGCCTAAGGAGAAATGGAATTGATTGACACTTTCGAGCATTACCCCGACCCCAAGGCAGCTGTAGACTCGAGGGCGTGCATTTACAAAGCCGTGTCCCAGGTTTGGGACGACTATGACAGCCTCTACTATAACGCCTTGGAAGGCGTTTCTATCGAGCCCATTAGTTTTGTCGACCGTGACGACCTGACGAAACTGGAGCTCCAGCCTAACATCCACGATATGATGAGGGAGCTTGGTATGGGGACCATGGCTACTATGTCATTTCCACTCTATCGCGACTTGGTCTGACAGTTCATGGCCACAAATCGGGTGATATATCAAAACTTGAGGGATAAGAGGGCAACCGATGCCTACTTGACCTTCATGATCAGGGGCATCAAGCATAACATAACCATCCCTGACCTCTGCCGCATCTACGGGTTTAATATCCCTAGGTACCTCCGATGCACTGTCCCTCCCTTCCCTGGGCAGACAACTTTTTGGTGGTTCATTGCCACATGCCATTTTGACTCCAACGTAGCCACGTAGACAGATGTTCGCCACCCCTCCCTACGCTACTTTATGAAGATCTTTGCTAACACCTTATTATGCAAGACAGAGCCCAACATGCTGAGGGTTCAAGAGCTTACACTTTTGTAAGAGTAAGTCAGGGGCCTGGTTGTGCTCGATGATGAGGCCATTTCACTGCCCGTGAGCGATCATATGGTGAACCTGGGAGCCATATTCGCTGAGCACTTAGTGTCCTTAAAGGGGAAACCCTTCAAGGGATCCGACAGGAAGAAGGAGACGATAGGGAGCCTCCTGACACCCTTCTCTCTACACATTGATATCAACTTTTAGGGAGCCTCCGTGGAGTCTAAGTTCAAGTATCTGGATGAGACTCACCTGACGAGGGAAGGATGGCTCAAGGAAGGACGCTTCTGGTCCTTTGTAGATGATGTGCGGCCCCATATGATAGAGCTCCCAACGCCCAGTGTGATGGGTTTTGCTGACACCCCTACACGCCTCGAGTTAAGGCCGGACTAGCACCTCGTGCGCAATGCACCCATCCATATACGACGCAGAGGAAGACTCAGAGCAACACACACGCCTGCTGAGGACCAGGCAGTAGCACTTCCACCACCTCAGCCAGCATTCCCGCAGATCCAAGAGATCCCCACTCACGATCACAGAGAGTTCCAGCGATTCGTGGTGGGAGCACTTCAGGCTATATTGGGTAGGTTGGAGGCTATGACTCGGTGCCAGTGTTTCAGCCGTCCGCGTACCAGGGCGAGGTCTCCACCAGCAGCTCCAGCACCACCACGCCATACAGACATGGATACCACTACATCTTTGCTCTCCTCCCTTCTATTTTTATTTCAGACTCGTGAATGACTTATTTTATTATGTTGTTTATTATGTTGGATTTTTTAGAACTCACATTTATTTTCATTACTTTCTGGTTTAACTTGATTTTTTGAGGGTCCAACAGAGCAAACAAAAAGAGTGATGATCAGAATGAGGAGATCTTATACATTTTTTACGGTTACTTGCAGACGAGTTCATGCTGTCCGTAGACCATCAATCGTTGGTCCTTTGGCGCCGTCGATCGATGGCGACTTTAACAGAAATGTAAGTGTTCTTAAATCCTAACAACTAACTAATTTACATTCTGGTTTATTTAATCTCGCCAAGCTCAGACTATTTTCAAACTGAGACAGTGTTATTCAAGTCTGGGGGAGGTAGTTACTAACAAAACATGTTATTTTTGATGATTTATTCCTTACTAACACGATTATTAAAAAAAAGAAATATAAAAACAATTTATAAATGGTTTATTGAGTCAAAGTTAGAAGTTAGTTATAGACTATAACCTTTTTCTGGAACAGTTTGTTGCACCATTTTCAAGCACCATTATGTGGTTGAATGGAAAAGCTAAGTAGATTGAGTATCTTGTAACACCCACACTTGCTAAGAAATTCTGAAGGAACCAAAGCTAAACTTCAACCTAAGTAAATATATTTGCTTGTTCTGGGGCTTGGTATACATAGGATCGGATTCCTCTTGAAAATATGAAAGGTAAAAATAATTTACTTCCTGATCCTCCTCTCATCTTTCTTCAGCATCTATAAAGAAAGGATTAAGATGATTTCCTGAGATGCAGAGGGGTAGGTACATTACCGATGATCCCATTATTCTAATTCGAAGGAATGATCACACATCGTTGGAAGCGAGGGGTAAGTACATTACTGTCGACCCCATTATTCACCTACAACTTTGTCAAAAAGAAAAACGAAAAATGAGATGGCAAGAAGCTGTATCAGCATCATTGTCTATTGAATTTGAGATATAGAAATATTCAGAGGACAAAGAAGAGAGAGGAAAAGGATTAGAAAAGTTACATGTGGTTCACACACTTGCTTTGGGTAAGAGTCCATGTGTCCTTTGATAGATATTCCCAATAAAGCATGCACCTTATATTATGTATTTAAATGAGGATAGTAGAGGGTATGTCAGATAGCTTCTGGTAGGTTGTGGTAGGGAAGATTGATTACCTGAGCGAAGTACATGGAAATACTCTAGATCTGCTTGCAACACAAACTTAGGTGAGACAGTGTTCTAAGGAGCTGGTAAATCTTTGTGTTTTCAAACATTTCTCTGATTTATTCTATGTTTTGCTCGAGGCACAAAAATGATAAGTCTGGGAGGGTTGATATGTCAGTAGTCGTAAAACTTTTCAAAAATATAATCTTTTCCTGATTCGGAGTCCCACCAATTGTAATAAGCGACACAGGTACCCACTTTATTAATAGAGTGTTCAAAAAATTATTCAAGAGACATGGATTTCACCATCGAGTAGCGACACCTTATCATCCTCAAACTAGCGGACAAGTAGAAGTATCCAAACGTCAAATCAAATAAATTTTAGAAAAGACGGTAGGAACAACCCGCAAGAACTAGTCTTTAAAATTGGATGACGCACTCTGGGCTTACCAAACCGCGTTTAAAACACCGTTAGGAACCACCCGTTCCACTTACTCTATGGAAAAGCATGTCATCTCCCAGTTGACATTCTTTTGATGCCAAACCCACTTCAGAAAGAAGATTAATCCAATTAAATGAACTGGACGAGATAAGGTGTCACGCCTACGAGAACTCTAAATTGTACAAGCAAAGGACTAAAGCCTATCAGGACAAGAAAATCATTTCTAGGGCTTTCGCACCTAATGATCAAGTACTCTTGTGCAACTCTCAGTTAACTCTGTTTCCCGGGAAATTACAGTCTCGTTCGTCAGGACCGTTCACAGTGAGAGAAGTTACCCCTTAATGGAGAAATTATTCTGATTAACCCGAAAGGGGAGGACTTTAAAGTGAATGGGCAAAGAGTAAAGCATTACTGGGCTAGAGCCAAATTTCCTTATTCTCAGACCACGCGTCTAGAGATGCCAAATCATGATTGACAAGCCCAGTTTCCTATCAATCTTATGACCTTAAACAAGCGCTGAGTGGGAGATAACCCACATGTGAATACCTATTTTTTTTTAAAATTCTAAGATTTAACATTCTAATTTTCGAAAGTTTTCTTTAGGAAATTTAGTTACAATATATTATAATAATTTAAATATAAAAACAAAATAAAATTTATATTAATAAAAATAAATGAATAAAATAGTAGTTATGCGCCAAAATGAAATATGGGTAGCGACCGTCGATTGACGCCCCAAAAGGACCATCAATCGATGGTGAAGCGTCGAGTTTATAAGCTCGACATAACCCTTTTTCATAAACACTTTCCAAAACCGCCAAAACCCAACAAATTTCAAGAGACGATTTCTCTCTCAATCCTTGGTCGATTTTGCTCGTTTTTGACCCTAAACCACTCAATTTTACCCCCTCTGTATGTTTAATTTACTAAATTAACCGATCTTCAAGGTATGTTCTCTAAATCTCTTAGTTTAGCGAGTTTCTAGGGTTTTAGAGAAAAAATCGATTTTTTTTGGGTATAGGTTAGAATTTAGAACGTTTTAGAGTGATGAATTACTAGAATCAAAGTTACCAACCGATTGTGATTGTTGTTTACACGATTCTTGGTTCGAATTGAGAGATGAAAATCTCATGACAATTGCAACAGACCATCGATTGACGCCCACGAGGGACTGTCGATTGACGCCCACGAGGGACTGTCGATCGACGGTCGTATCGAGTTGAACGAGATCACTAATTCTCGTTTGTTGTACGATTGCAGATGAGCGAGAGAAGAACCAAAGAACGTTTCGATGTTGGTAGCTCTAGTTCCGCACCATCAGGTCCTCTGTGTCCTGCACATTGGCCTAAGGAGGAAAGGTAATTGATTGACACGTTGGAGCATTACCATGAACCCAAGGCAGCTATAGCCTCGAGGGCGTGCACTCACAGGGCCGTGTCTCAGGTCTGTGACGACTATGACAGCCTCAACTATAATGTCTGGCAAGGTGTTTCTATTGAGCCCCCCATATTTGTCGACCAAGACGTTCTGACAAAACTGGATCTCCAGCCTGACATCCGCGATATGATGAGGGAGCTTGGTCCCCATGGCTACTATGCCATTTCCACTCTATCCCGACTTGGTCTGACAATTCATGGCCACAACCCGGGTGATCTATCAAAACTTGAGGGCGAAGAGGGCAGCCAAAGCCTATTTGACCTTCATGATCAGGGGCATCAGGCATAACATCACCATCCCTGACCTCTTCCGCATCTACACGTTTAACAACCCCGAGTACCTCGGCTGCACCGTCCCTCCCTTCCCTGCGCAGACCACCTTTTGGGGGTTCATTGCCAAAGGCCATTTTGACGCCAACGTAGCCACACAGACAGATGTTCACCACCCGTCCATATGCTACTTTATGAAGATCCTTGCCAATACCTTATTGCGCAAGATGGAGCCCAACAAGCTGAGGGTTCAAGAGCTTACACTGTTGTACGAGTCAGTCGGGGGCCTGGTTGTGCTCGAGACGAGGCCATTTCACCGCCCGTGAGCGACTATATGGTGAACATGGGAGTCATCTTCTTTGAGCACATAGTTTAACTGAAGGGGAAACCCTTCAAGGGATCCGTCAGGAAGAAGGAGATAGTTGGGAGCCTCCCGACACCCATCTCTCTACACATTGATATCATCCTTCAGGGAGCCTCCGTGGAGTCTGAGTTCGAGTATCTGGATGAGGCTCACCTGACGAGGGAAGGATGGCTCAAGGAAGGACGCTTCTGGTCCTTTGTAGATGATGCGGGTCCCCATATGATAGAGCTCCCGACACCCAGTGCGATAGATTTTGCTGACACCCCTGCACGCCTTGAGTTCAGGCCGGACTAGCGCCTCGTGCGCAATGAACCCATTCATATACGACACAGAGGAGGGTTCAGAGAAGCACACACGCCTGTTGAGGACCAGGCAGTTGCACTTCCACCTCCTCCGCTAGCATTCCCGCAGATCCAAGAGATCCTCACTCACGATCACAGAGACTTCCAACGATTCGTGGTGAGAGCACTACAGGATATATAGGGTAGGTTGGAGGCTATGAATCGGTGCCAGTGTTTCAGACGTCCGCGTACCAGGGCGAGGTGTCCACCGGCAGCTCCAGCACCACCACGCCATACGGACATGGATACTATCGACGGGGAGTATCCTACATCTTTCAGACTCGTCAATGACTTATATTATTATGTTGCTTATTATGTTGGATTTTGTAGAACTCACATTTATTATCATTACTTTCTGCTTTAACTTGATTTTGTGAGTGTCTAACAGAGCTAACACAAAGAGTGATGATCAGAATGAGATCTTAGACATTTCTTACGGTTACTTACTGACGAGTTTATGCGGTCCGTCGACCATCAATCGATGGTCTTTTGGCTCCGTCGAACGATGGATACTTTGACAGAAACATACGAGTTCTTAAATCCTAACAACTAACTTATTTACATTCCGATTTATTTAATCTAGCCAATTTCAAACTATTTTCACACTGAGACAGTGTTATTCAAGTCTGGGGGAGGTAGTTACTAACACCACATAATATTTTTGATGTTTTATTCCGTACTAACACTATAATAAAATATATATATATATATATATATATATAAAATTTATAAATGTTTTATTGAGTCAAAGTTAGAAGTTAGTTATAGACTATAACATTTTTATGGAACAGTTTGTTCCATCATTTTCTAGCACCATTTTGTGGTTTAATGGAAAAGCTAAGTAGATTGATTATCCTGTAACACCCACACTTGCTAAGGACTTCTGAAGGAACAAAAGCTAACCTCCAACCTAAATAACTATATTTGCTTGTTCTGGGGCTTGGTGTACATAGGATCAAATTCTTCTTGAAAATATGAAAGGAAAAAAAAACACTTTACTTCCTGATCCTCCTCTCATCTCCCTTCAGCATCTATAAAGAAAAGATTGAGATGATTTCCTGAGATGCAGAGGGGTAGGTACATTACCGATGAGCCCTTTATTCTAATTCGAAGGAATGATCACACATGGTTGGAAGCGAGTGGTAGGTACACTACCGACGACCCCATTATTCGCCTACAACTTTGTCAAAAAAAAACGAAAATGAGATGTCAAGAAGAACTGTATCAGCATCATTGTCCATTGAATTTGAGATATAAAAAGTTTCAAAGGAGAAATAGGAGAGAGGAAAAGGATTAGAAAAGTTACATGTGGTTCACACACTTGATTGGGTAAGAGTCCATGTGTCCTTTGATAAATATTCCCAGGATAAAGCATGCACCTTATATTATGTATTTAAATGAGGATAGAATAGTAGAGGGTATGTCAGATAGCTTCTGGTAAGTTGTGGTAGGGAAGATTGATTAGCTAAGAAAAGTACATGTAAATTCTCTAGATGTGGTTGCAGCAAAAACATAGGTGAGACAATGTTCTAAGGAGGGGGTTAATCTTTTTGTTTTCAGACATTTCTCTGATTTATTCTATGTTTTGCTTGAGGTCAAGCAAAGTATAATTCTGGAGGAGTTGATATGTCATGGTTTTTACCTAATTTTACCCATGATATATACGTTTAGTGTCTTTATTATGCAATTCGTAAATTTTTAGAGACTTTACATGTTCATGTACTCACTGGAAACAATTGGAGCTTTTGGATAATATTGTAGCAATAAAGAATGCTCAGCCGAGAACTCGAAGTCAGAACAAAGAAACGGTAAGAACATTGATCGACGTCTCACCACGAGTGTCGATTGACGGTCAATACTTCTGCCGAGTTAGTTAAGATTTAAAGAAATCACAATTCTACCCAGAAGTTCTACTATTTGCAAGACAAGTCCTTGGCCGTGTTTTAGGCTATTTATTAGATTTATTAGCTGTTTTGCAAGGTACAGTTTTTTTTACTACCCTTTTGATACTTGCAACCTTGACGGCTACCTTTGGAGAGAGAGATCTATTTGATTATAAGACTAAGATCATGACCTCCCTTGTTTTATTATTATTATTTCTATGCAATTTATTTATCTATTTATCATGTTTATCTCAATCATGCTTGAGTAGTTTATTCTAAGATTTTGGGTTCTTCAAGGGTAGTTAATGGCTGGCTAATGTTATGAAATTGTTAGGTTTATTCTGATTAGTTCTTTGCTTAAGTAGATCTTAAAACTAAGATAATTTTGATCACTATAACATTTGATTATAGGATGTTATAGTGCAAGCGAGAAGTTGGTTATACCCTGAAACATATCTTAAACAGTCTAAAACTCTAGTAACAAAGGAGAGTTGAACTAAAGCATTAGAGAACATATCAAACACACGAATCACACCTGTTTAGAAGAAGGGTCGATTGATGCCACACAGTGGCCGTCGATCGATGCCACACAGTGGCCTTCGATCAACACTCCGTTAAGATTCACGAGAATGACTTATCTAAACCCTAAAGTTTGAGTTCAGAACAAGCGCTTCACGAAAACCCTTAACATTATATTAGTTTGCATTGCCTAGTCTACCTGAGAGTTCCCCTAAGTCTAATCCTTCCTAATAATATTCACAAACCAAACCAATCTTTGATTCACTATTCACAAATCTATACTTTCATCTAGCTTTATTTCGAAACGACAAATCTGTTGTGTGATCTTAGAGTCTATGTGGATTCGATGCCTAAGTACTACACTGAACCTCTTATTTGGGAGAGTAAAAAGTAGCTGATAGATTTAATTTGAGAGTGAATAATAAAAGCTACATCAGTGATCTGCCACCATGTTCAAACGTTTCACGTTGTCTCCACGACATCAAACTACTACGTTCTTACTTCACACACATGCACAACGCATGCTTGCTCCGGCGATGAATCATGCCAACTTACGCGATTGCCAGATGATCCAACGAAAAAACTATGCAACGCCCGAGGCTTACGTTCTTCCACCACTTTGCACTGGCACACATAGGCCTTATGCCTTTCTCTAACTCCTATACAACACCGGCATATACATCACCCAATAAACCATAACCCCAATCAATACAATCATCACATACAATCCTTAAACATCATTCAACCATGTTTTAACAACCTGGCAATGGATCTATGTCTTTCACATATCAAGATATATATATATAGAGAGAGAGAGAGAGATCTGTGGAAAACAACACGTAGGGATGAATGATCAACCGAGACACCTCTACCATGATGAGAGAATGATATAAGGAGATAGAGATTGAAACAAGCCCTCACTTTAGCTTAGATCTGCGGATCGAGAGATGAAACGATGGAGATATGAGTGTTACGACTCCTCACGAACAAGATCTACAAATACAAGGGTTGGTTTCCACCCAAATCCTAGATCAGAGATCTAGAAGAAGAAAGAGATGAGAGAGAACTAAGAGAGAGGGTTTAGGGTTTCCTTACCCTTACTAGTTGCTGGATATAAAAGACACTTTTGGGCTAAACGATCCGCTCCGCCAGTCTTTTTAATAGCTAGGATATATGCAAATTTGGTGAGTCTATCAACAATCACCCAAATCGCGTCCTTCGTCCCAATTGTTATTGGCAACCCGATAACAAAGTTCATTGTCACCATATCCCACTTCCTTTCGGGTAATGGTAACTCTTGTAATATCCACTTGGTAATTGTCTATCTGCTTTGACCAACTGGCAAGTCTGACACTGTGAAGTCCAAGTGGCAACATCCCGCTTCATACTATCCCAATGGTAATAACGTTTCAGGTCCTCATACATCTTGGTGCTTCCCGGATGAATGGGAAACTGAGAGTTGTGCGCCTGACACAAGATCTCGTCCTTCAGATCCTTAATGTCCTGCACACACACACTCCTTATTTTTAAACAAGTAAGTTCCATTTGTTGCAGTACGATATCAAACAACCTCTTTTGTGATCAGTCTCTGCAGCTATTCATCCTCTTGTTGACCTTCGCTAATCCTTCCTAAAGTCTTCTTGATCCAAAGCATGTAAAGTGGTTGTTCTATCTTCATTGACAATAGCAGATAGCCGCAAACTAGCCAAAGTGGCAACCAACTCTTGCCACTCTTTTGACTCTGAGGCGTCAACCTTACATCTACTAAGGGCGTCAACCACTTGGTTTGCTTTCCACAGGTGATAAACGATATCGAGATTGTAGTCTGCCAATAACTGTGTCCACCTGCGCTGCCTCATATTGAAGTCTTTTTGGGTAAAGATGTACTTCAAATTCTTGTGGTTCGTGAATACTTGCACCTTCTCTCCATAGAGATACGACCTCCGAATCTTAAGTGCAAATACAACTGCAGCTAACTCTAAATAATGGGTTGGGTAATTAACCTCATGTGGTCGCAATTGCCTTGATGCATAAGCGACCACTGGGTTTTCCTGCATAAGCACACGTCCAAGTCCTGTCCCAGAAGCGTCCGTATAAACCGTGTATGGTACACCTGGCCTTGGTAATACCAATACTGCTGTCTGAATAATTTGTTTCTTCAGGTTTTCAAAACTCTTAGCACACACTTCTGACCGTACGAACTTCACATCTTTTCCCGTCAGTATGGCCATAGGCTTAGTCGTACTTGCAAATCCTTTCACATACTTCCTGTAGTAACCGGCCAATCCAAGAAAACTACGGACTTCAGTAGAACTTCCAGGCGTAGGCCACTTTGTAATGGCGACAATTTCTTCGGGTCCACAGCCACTCCTGCTTCGGATACGATGTGTCCCAAAACTCCAATCTCATGTTGCCAAAATCTACACTTGCTTTACTTAGTGTACAGCTGCTGCTCCCGCAACTGTTTAACACCACTCTTAGATGCCAATCATGCTCTCCTTTACTTTTAGAGAATACCAGGATATCATCGATGAACACGAACACACTCTTGTCCAAGTATTCCCGAAACACATTGATCATTGACGTGTGTGTTTTAGTTGTTCTAGCAGGGTATAAATATCTTTAACAAATCACTATCAATATAACCCTAGTCTTTAACACACAAATAGTACTCTTGCTAAAAGAGATCAGGTGTAGTACTTAGGGATGAAATCCACAGAGAGCAATGGCACACAATAGATTTCTTATTTCTAAAGATTAAGCTAGGGGAATATATATATTGGTTGGCAAACAAACAGTTAAGGAAATATTTCTTTTCAAAAAGTAGAGATGCAATATGGAAATATGCTAATAATGCAAATATGGAAATGCAAGTACGGAAATGTTCTAATAAACTAACTTGGTGCAAATGATAATATGCTAAATCTAGCGTTAAAAGCTTAATGGATTATAGTGGATAGGAAACACATATATGTAAATATACTAGAACTCAAATATTAACTATTTTGACCCTTTTAACTCCAACTCTCGTATGCGAGCAAAAGGAAAGACCAACGATCGACGGCGAAGGCCTAAAGTCGATTGAAGGTGAAATCAGAAGGAAGTGTGAACGAGATTTGATAAGTCCACCAGACTTGTTAGACCAACTCTCCCATGCGCCTAATAACCTAGTTCAATGTAGTATGTTCTGGCACAGAACCTATTCTCGTAGCCGTCCATGTCCTACTTTCGAGATCCTAGTTAGCTACTCTAGAATGCAAGCATTAAGCACAACTCAATTGATGGATATTAACTTAGCTAGCAATCCTACTTTTGGGCTAATCGATGATCCCTATCATTCAACTGTAAACCTAGTTGATGACTACTCAGACATAATCAAAGAAAGAATAATGATCTGAATATAATGCATAGATAAAATACTGAGGTTCCAATACAAATCTCCCTAAGGAGTTCTGAATCTTCTCTCCTATAAACCTAAAACTATAAAGCTATGTGGGTTGTGTCAAGCTTTGCCTAAGCTTGTACTTGCACTTGCACACCCCTTTCATGCTCTCAATACGTGAGCATAAATATAAAAACCGTAAAATCTAGGTCAAAACTCGTCTAGGGCATTCTTGTCTTTTATCTAACGAGCTTCTGCTTTTCAGTCGGCTGTCAACGAGTTGGGCATCGATCGATGGCAAGTGTGCAGCATCGATAGACCTTGGTCTTTCATCATCGGTCGATTCCATGGTTGTGTCATCGATCGATGACAGACTTGTACTTCGACTCCTCAAATAGTCAGCTACGAATTCTTCTCCTTTAAATGCTCCAAAAGCTCCAACTATCGCCGTTTATCTCCGAAACATCCCTGGACCTGTAAATTCTCTAAAACATATCCTAGACACACATAGTAGACCCTAAATAGAGCCTAGAACATGGCCTAAAATTAGTAATAAATAGGCTATATCAACTCCCCTAGACTTAACCTTTTGCTTGTCCTCAAGCAAACTAAGCATGTGAAAGAGGTTTGAAAAGCTGAGACTCACATAAACTCTAAGTATAACTGTCACATTACTCTGTTGCAACCACATCCTATCAAGTCAATCACAGAGAAACTTTATATACCCCATCCTAGTATAACAACCAAATCTAGTCTACCAACAACTTAGCAAATACTAGTCTGACTCACCCCTCTACTGATTTCATTTCTTTGCATAAAATAAAGTGTAGGCTTTACCTTGGGAGTATCGATCAAAGGACACATGGACTCTACCTCTGCAAGTATCTAAATAACTAGGCAAAAAAATCTTCTTTGATTCCTTTCTCCCCCCCCCCTCTCAGAATCTTTCTAGATCTCAAACTCAATGGACAATGATGCTGATACAGTCCATCTTGCCATCTCATTTTTTATTTTCCTCTTATTTTTTCGTTTCTTTTTTTTGCTTTTTGGGCAAAGTTGTAGGCAAATAGTGGGGTCATTGGTAATGTATCTTGCCCTCGCTTCCAACAATGTGTGATCGTTCCTCCGAATTAGAATAATGGGGGCATAAGTAATTTATCTAGCTCTCTGCTTCTCGGAAAGTCATCTAAATCTTTTAAGCTACTAGTAGATACTGAAGAGAAAGAGAGAAGGGAACTAAATGTCCAATGACTTGTACCTACAAACTTTGCAGACGGAATCTGATCCAGTGTATACCAAGTCCCAAAGCAAACAGGTAATGTCAGGATTAGTGTTGGAAATCAGCTTCGGTTCCTTCAAACTTTCTAAGCAAGTGTGATATAATGGAATGATGATCCACTTTGGTATCTATAGTGATCTCTGCAACAACCTTCTATGAATGGTCCTAAAGTGTGGTTGGTCAATAATAAAACTTGATCATAATCCCCTTCTTGACTCAATAAAACTATTTGAAAAAATTATATATATATATATATATATAGCTAATAAAACTCAAAACAAATTAACTAGCATTAGCGAACCTCCCCCAGACGTAAATTACATTGTCTCTAGTGTAATCCGCCCAGGAATAGTTAGGGAAAATTAAATCATAAGTAAATAGTTTAAGTAGAAAACTCGATACCAGACTCTGTAAAAGAGTATCGATCGATGGTAGGCGTATGGCGTCGATTGATGTTTGGGATCTAATGTCGATTGATGGTGCCTCTATGGTGTCGATTGATGGTGCGCTCAAACAGTCTACAAAACAAAGTAAAACTCGAAATAAATAGTAGTATAAGTAAAAACAAATAAAGACTTACTAAATAGTGGATTGCCTCCCACTCAGCGCTTGGTTATAGTCTTAAGATAGACGTTGTGAACTCTCTGACTAGTACGGAGGTGGATCAACACTTGGAAAACAAGTGTCTACATCTTCTTTGCTCTTCTGAAACCATGTACTGATGAAGTTCCTTATTACCTCATCTCCTCTGGTTTTCCCATTCCTTGTAACTGTTCTGAAAATGTCCATTGAATGCATTCCTTTTTCTAGTTTCTCAGTACTACGCTGTAGCATCCTATGTTTGGCAGGTGTAGTCTCTGATAAATCCTCCAATTGCAGAGAAATATCTTCCTTCATCAGGCTCTGAGAAAATGCAATCTCATCGAACATATCTTCCAATTCTACTTATGCTGCTGTCTTCTGTCTGTGGTCTTCAGCGTCGACCGATGCGTAGACGTTGCCGTCGATCGATGCTCGGTTTTCTGCCCCAATCACATGATGTCTCTGAACAGTATCCAAGTCTTGCTTCAACTCATCCATGAGTGCAGTTAAAACTGGTAAGGCAGGTGTCTATAGGATAGTAGACATCATCCAACCTCTTGTAAAAATCATCCAGTGACATATCTTGAGTCATGTAGATCGCATTCACAATATCATCAATATCTTCTTTGTTGTATGTCTGTTGATCCTTCTTAGACATAGCGATCCTTGCTACATGTTCTGATAAACATATGTAGCTCTGCTCAAACAAATTAGCTCTCTCTAGAAATGCTCTGATGTCTTCAGCTTGCACATTCACTACCCTTCTGTCTGTAGCTCGTGCATTACCATTCTCATATTTGTAGATGCCATAATCATCTTTCTTTTCCCAGCGGAAAAGTCTGTTGCCTTTAGTATCAAAGGCTCTCTTAACATGAAACAATAAAAAGGTTGAGGCAATAAC
>CAJHQP010000515.1:0-183165 GCA_905132765.1 Moricandia arvensis
TGACTTCTTTCCAGTATCATCATAGGAGCAAAAGCAATTGTCAAATAGTTGTAAGAGAGCTCTCTTGGCTGCAAGACTGTCCACAAAATATAATGAGCAAGAGAGAGGAAGCTATAGTGTCGTGTTGAGTGAGAGTTACAGTAACTACGTACGCCTTGGACCGCTACAACAGTGAATGTCACTAGGTTGGATTTTGAGAGCATTGTTATATCGACTGTTTCAGACGGAAGAGAACTACTACTGTTGGGACTCTCCAAGCTTCAATGACATGACAGGACCGTACTTTTTGGACAGTCTCCATAGAGATTGATGTGGTAGTTGCAGCTGGTTGTAAGTTTCCGATGATCGGAAAACCAGGAGGAGATGGTGTCTCTTCGTAGTGCTAATGCATCTATATGCGTTTTAAGACCAGGCGAGAAGAAGACTTGTGACGAAGAGGAGTGATATAGAAACAAAATAGTAGACACACATTTAGTATTCTTATAAAAGTGATGATTCGTATAATGATAGAAAGGAGCTTGTGATTTTATCTACTCATAGCTCATATTTAGGCATTTGGTACACATATTTCTCACATGCTTCAAGTTATTTGTACTTCACTTTCACACTTTAAATAAAACTATATTAGTTGAAACTTAGATGAGAATACAATATAACATTCTATAATACCTAATATTGTCTTTCATATCAAAATAATTGATAACTAATTAAAAATATAACATAATTCTATAAATATCAATACAATAACTATTTTCTTAAATATTAGTTTATACTTAATTATACTCAAATTATCGTAAAATAAGTATCTCTATTTTATCACTTTAAATATTTGGTGTTATTCAGGACACACTTTTATTGAAAAAATATGTATACGATACTTAGAATACGTAGGAAATACAATACATTTTACTAATAATAGATCAATCAAATAAGTAATAATATGTAATTTGAAAACCATATAATTTAGAAATATGGAATTTATAATATGAGTCGAAGTATAAAATATTTAATTATTAACATATGGACGAAAATTAGTTTATGATTGTTGTGAATAATTATTAATTTGTAGTATGTTGCTATAGACAATAAAGAGTGTCCGAGAAAGAGTCAATAAGCCCTTATAATTGCACTAACGCGTTAATATATAGTATGATATTGATTATTCACATCCCGCCGCCTAAGAGAATAATAGTGAATCTCACAATGACATGGAACAGGCGATGGAAAACATTAAATAATCAGCTGACACAGGCTGTATAATAAAAGCATGTAATGAGGAGCTGGCGAGAGGTGACGACACATATGACAGCTCGAGTCTAACACTTCGCGGTTCAAAACCACTTTTCATTGTAGCGTTATATATAGATCGAATGCCACTTTGAATCAGAGAGTGTCAACAGAACAGCTGATTCATTTGGACTTATATTATATAAATATACTATACTGTTCATATATATTATTTTTTGACGAACTTTGGAATTATATCTTGAGAAATGCAATATCTGCAAATATTATAACTTTATTAAATAGCATGTCCCCTTGAATATATTAGATCTTATATTCTATTATTTGAGTAAGAGTGAATATTGATTGTTATTTGTCAATTTTCATAATTTTAAGTAATTTTATTTATATCTATGTTTTAATTATTATATATATCTACCTCTCCTTAAATTCCTATTAATCAATATTAATTATCATTATAAAACATTAATTAATACGTCACAACTTCCGCTTCTCGCCTAATTATGAAAGATATGATCCAAATATAACGATTATATTCGTCGACGATAGAAACACAATATAGTAACGTCTTGACGTTCACGGTTATGGGGCACCCACGTTCATTTTCTCGCCACGCTGAGTCCTTCTCGCGCACGCTTGTGCTGTTCAGTTTTTCTAAAGCGCTAGAACTCATTGTTTACTGGAGTACCTATGCTGTCAATCACCAGCCATCCACCTTCTCTCCAGCATTTTGATCTTTAAGTGGCGCTCACTGCGTACGATAAGTCGTGATGCACTTCCTCCGATAGGGTAGGTCACATTCCATCTATTTCTACTAACTCGCCAGCCACCAGAGCCACGCTTCACCTGGAGTTCTACGGATGTGTGACGGAAACGATATAGTCACTTTGGTGACATAGGTAGCGCAATCAAAGTTCTCTTGATAAGTGTTTGGTCCATATATCACATTGCGGGAGATATACGTACATTCACGCTCCTACATCAAGAACAGCAACGTGTCCATCGCTTGCTGTCCACACTGGCGAGAGTCTCAACAGCCTGCTTGGATTCGCAGAACCAAAGAAGTATGGCTAACCAGCTGCTGATATCACTCGTGTAACGCTCCCCGACTCACTCAGTTAATGCTAGAGTACTGATACGTATGTATCACATAGAGAGCTCTTCACACTAAGCTAGCTAGACACTTTAAAAGGCAGTGTAATACTTATCTCCGCCAGATCGACACTCAAAACTCATCTTACAAACGCGTCTAACACGAGTAAGTAGGGAAACTCTTAAAAACCGAGTATCGACTCTTAAAATAGAACAAACTTAAAGACAATCCATCAACCAGTCGAAACCACAAAGCTACACTAATCATCTCACAACCGAGAGCGATCTATCTTCTCCTCACTTATCGAGGCCACTTCATCAAAACGTCACACTGAATAAAGGAGTGGAGTGATAGCATTTCGACAAATTACTTCAGTGAGTGCGAGCTCTACGGGGATCTGAAATCATATCACCACTAACAATCATCACATAACATAGCATAAGTATCTAACTTAAACATCCAGTAAAGCAAAAGCAATCAACAAGAAACGAGGATAAACCCCGACGGTGCCAACATGAGACTAAGCCACCTCGTTCGGTCCCCGCGCTTCTCATGTTGTCGCGTGATACCTCACCACGTCGATCGGTCCCCATGAGTTCAATGCCTTCACGCTATTACGTCACCTCGTTCGGTCTCTGCGTAATCCGCACCACCACATTCACACGACCACACCACCACATTCACACGATCACACCACCTCGTTCGGTCTCCGCGCGATTTGTGCTACAATTCACATAATCACGCCACCTCGTTCGATCTCTGCGCGATCCATGCTACATTCACATGATCACGCCACCTCGTTAGGGTCCCCCGCGTGATCCATGCTACAATGTTCTCAACTTCACAAGTAATGAATCATGGCCACCTCGTTCGGTCCCCGGCATGACTCAACAAGAAACGATGCAACGCCCGATACATACGTAATTCCACCACGTTGCATCAGCACACATAGACCTTATGCCTTTCTCTAACTCATATTCACCATCCACATATACATCATCCACATATACCATAACCCCAATCAATACAATCATCACATACAATCTTCAGACATCATTCAACCATGTTTTAATAACCTAGCAATAGATCTATGTCTTTCACACATCAAGCATCAAGATATCTATCATAGGTATACATATATGCATTTATAGATCTATGGAAAGCAACATGTAGGGATGAATGATCAACCTAAACACCTCTACCATGATGAGAGAATGATAGAAGGAGATATAGATTGCAACAAGCCCTCACCTTAGCCTAGACATGCGAATTGAGAGATGAAACGAAGTAGATATGTGTTCTATGGATCCTCACGAACCAGATCTACAAATACAACGGTTGGTTTCCACCCAAACCGTAGATCATGGATCTAGAAGAAGAAGGAGATAAGAGAGAACTACAAGAGAGTGATTAGGGTTTCCTTACCCTCACCAGTGGCTGGATTTAGAACAAAAAGAGAAGAGGACACAAGGAAACGATGAGAAGGGACTGAAACACGGCGATATCTCCTCTCCGGTGAGCCTGCACGGTGGTCGGTGGAGCTCTGGTGGCCGGCGGCTGCTCTCTCTCCAATGGTATTGCGAATCACTTCCCGATAGGTCATCCATCTTTTCACTACTCCAGCCCAAGCACACTTAACCATGGAATTCTAAATGGATGTATGACAGAAAAATGTAAGTTAACTTTGGTGACATAGGTAGCCAAATCAATTATTTTAAACCTTTTCATATATCACAACTCGAAATATTACAAAATAATCACGAGAAGGCCATAAAAAACATGAATCAAGTGAGACAATGACAGCTGAGATAAACTTACCTTTTCATAGTAAGTTTTAGTCGAATGGCTTGATTAGAGGTCAAGAACAGTTTGGATTCTTGGAATTATATTCTTAGAAAATGCAATATCTGCAAATTAGTGAAAACTATTTTTATTAAATAGTTGTCGGTTGAAATAAAATAGTACTGTATACGTAAATTCTGAATAGTCCTGAATTTTATAAAGAAAATATAATTGTTTATTGAAGAGTTATCTAACTTTTAATAACAATTTTTATAAATAATAACTCGAAAATGAGGACAAGGACCCGATTACAAGCTGAACTACAGAAAATCACCCAAATCAACATTATACCCTCTATATAAATATATATTTGTAAAAGAATTATACCCACTATATTGAAGAGTTATTTAAAAAATATTATGTTTCCGGTAAGTCTGAGTCACATACATTATATGGAACGAACGAAACTGTCGATGACATCGTGATATGTCCACTCTTCAAGGAATTATGATCAGACGCATTGACAAACAGATTCGTACAAAGCTGCTCATAGTAAAATATAAGCGATACATTGATAGTTTTCATATATGACTGCAAACCATAGCTTAAAGATATTATTTAGATAGCTGTTGTTTATTATTTCAAAAGTTTTAGTATCAAAGTTGCATGTTTTTAAAAATAAATATGTTGTTTGAGTTTTGATAAACATTTAATTCAAAATAAATGTTTTAACAATTTGTGAGATTTTTAAAGAATTTTTTATAAAAATGTTTTCTATTGAATTACAAAGAGAAGAGAAATATAGAGGCCGAAGCCCAAATGTTTCACGCATCAGCCCAGAAGTTCAAGACTAAAAACCCCATACATGCATTAAGGGCCAATTTCCCGTACTAAATGGTTTAACTCGAGACCAGTTTGGACTTTCCGTAGTTTGTATGATAATATATTACTATAATGATTTCATACTTGCAGTTCGACAATGGAGTGGATGATTATTGTTTATCAAATCTATTCTCATATATGAAATTTTCAAAATGGTGGTTAAATTATTCAAGTCGAATCAACTAGCACATATTATTTCATTGAGTAGGAGATACAGAATCTCGGAAAGAGAGGATTAAGACCGATGAGGATGTAAAATTATGGAAGTGTGGCGATGATTTTAAACCGGGTTTTACTACGGAGAAAACTTGGAAAATTTTTATGAGGGGAGCAGATGCAGGTTGGTTGGGTTAAAGGAGTGTGGTTTCAGTACAATACGCATGGGTCGCCATCTTCAATAGACTGCCCACTGGTGATCGACTTTCACTATGGAATGGAGACACTACGGTGCTACGTTCACTTTGCAAGGTTTGGTTGAGTCTAGAAACTATCTGTTCTTTCAATGTCAATATTTGGGGGAGGTCTGGTCGAGTCTCACCAAAAAGCTTTTGACAACGGATTACATTAATGTATGAGAAGACATAGTTCCACTCCTCACTAAAAATCGAAGCAAGCTGGACTTGTTCCTATTTCGATATGTATTTTAAGCGTTTTTAGAGCATCTTCAACTCTAGTACCCCATTTGGGTGCTTAATTATTTTTTTTTCTTTTTTGATTTTCTTTTTAAAAAAAAAGAATTATAACAAACCAATCGCGGGCCGTCACGTGTCAGTGGAGCCCGCGAACAATACAAGAAGTGGTGCTTATTTAAGCATTTTAGAAAATTGTGTTTAAAGGGTGCTTAGAGTTTTGGTGGGCCTCACACACTAAGCATCCCTCAAAAACCCCTCTAAGCACCCCCTTTAATGATGCTCTTATATGCTATATGGAAGAAAAACAATGGCAGAAGGTTTGGGGAAGATCACAAGCCTACATTGGGGGCTTTATAAAACTCTTTGATATACAGATTCAAAACTATATTTCCAGTATGAATCATCGACACAACTCAGCTTACCAAGGGGCCATGGGAACATGCATGGTTCTTAAATTATCACTCTCTTTAATGTAAAGCTTTTGTTTTTCATTTTAAACTCAAACAAGTAATTTTGGTTGTAAATTGTATTTTTGGTGAATTAATTTAACATTATTTTTTTTTAAAACTATCACATTTAATTTCCTCACAGTTTTAATTTATAAGGAATCGTATATAATTGCATTATTAATGATTGATAAAAAATCCAATTATTTTTTTAAATGACACTAAAGACAAAATATACAATTTCAATGATCACGTCATATTTGAAAGGATATTTAAATTCAGTGGAACACAAGTTACTCACAGATCTTTTTTTACTCATGCACAGAACTTAGCCACGAAAATAAAGGAAATTTGATGACATAAATTTGTATAAGTGTTTAATTTTTAGCCTGCAAAGTTTATGATATGATATTTTCAATTGGGACACATGAAGCCATTAATTTTCTTTTTATATAATCTTGAGTATCCGATAGGCCGAATCTCAACCGAATCTCGTATAGTATGTCCATCAGTATTAGATAAATCTAATTATTCGCAATGGAAATTAGAGATCCATACCGCCTAGCGCCACATGTTTAATGTCATGGGAATGATTCGAATTTGGATCACTTAACTCACCAGAATTTCCAACCAAATAATTATGAAATAATTCAAGAAAGTCTAGAAAACAATTATTTTGAACGACTTCTCATCTAGTCAATATCTAAAGGTTTATTAACAACTCTCTAAAGTTTAAAATATGAATTTCAGAAGTACTAATCGTTTTGTTTTTTAACTCCCAATATTCATCACAATGAGTTTATTTTTCCACAGGTAAATCATATTCATAAAGAGTCAATGAGCTGAGTTGCCACTTTGTTTAATTGGCAACTTGTCAAAAACAAATTGGCAAAAAAAAAAAAAATTGGTCCTTTTTATATCAGGCAATGTGGAATCTATATTAATATAAGACTTGCAATGGACTTCATAATTTTCACTCAATTATTTAACCATGCCTATTATGAAATTAATATGCATGTATGTATAACGTATACAAATCATTCTTCGATGAGGACAAATACATAAAATGATGTCTCTTTTTGTACTAGATTACACTGAATAGTCGGCTTATTGAATATCTTTGATACAAAAAAAACATAGTCTTTTTTATTATATAAAAAGAAAGTCGTGGACCATGAGTTCTAGTCATGCATGTTCTTGGAACATAGTACTTGGAATCCTTTAACGAACAAAATTACTTGGAATCACTATGGGAGCTATATTTTTCTGGTCACGAAATAATAAATGTTTTTCTTTTTTTTTTAATTTGAAGGTATCCCGGACCGAGGTCCAGACTAATCTCCAAGTAGATGTGCAGTCCACGGATAGACCCTCTCTCCGGGTATTCAAATGGGCCGAAGCATTAGCCCATATTTGCGTGGTCACAAATCAAGGTAATCTGAGTGACAACGGATGCGAACTCAGGTCCCTTAGAGATCTTTGGAACGCCATATACCACCCGACCACTAACTTGTGATTAAATAATAATAAATGTTTGGACTATTTAATTTACGTAATTGAAAGTAACTAATATGAAATTAAGTCAAATTTATACCTCAAATTTTGAGATATATTATTTGATAAATACATATATATGTATATATGTAAAAGTTTAGGATTATACACTTAATCACACTCTACAATCACTCGAATCTTCAAAATTTTCGTTAACAACCTTCCATGTGATCTATTAACTCTTTTCCCTCATTATAAAAATTGCTCGAGACAGCTATGCATCACTCAAATAACATACAAGTAACTGGATCAGTGTAGAGAGAAACTCATAACAAGTTAATAGATATAATGAGGTTATATTTTTGGGGTTATTGGTTTTAAAAAACTACTGCATAAAATGTAAACATTAAAGATAGTTAAATGTGGTGGTCAAATTTTCCAAACGGGCTTCAAACTTTTCATTCCTCTGCACAGTTATCTTTTGCAGTAGGTTAATTCCTCTAACTTGTTAAGAGAGATTCGGAGGACGGAAACTTGGCCGAAAAATGGTGTCAGACCATCACCAGTTTTATTTAAATGAATATAAAATTATATTCAAATAAATTTATTTTTTTTACAAAGAATGCATCATAGGAAAGCTAATGTCTATCATGTAGCTAAAACCAAAAGTAAAAAACAACACAAGGTTTGAGTAGAAACTATTAGAGATATATTGAGGAGCAAGATGTGTATCTTGCGGACCATGTGTTATGGACCGTTGAAGTCCGATTATGAAGTGAAGCCCATGAAGTTTATGAAGCCCATGAAGTTAGATTCGGGTTTATTATGGGCTTTCAACTTAAAACCAATTGGTACTAAGTGGATTGGCCCTAACCCTTTATATATTACTTAATGTCCCATTGAATACCCGATGTGGGATATATATCCCTAATACCACTCCTCGAGATGATGGCTCTTATCGGCCAGAAATCTCGGAACTTTAAGACATTTATACTCGGTCGAGCGAGTCAATACGACAATTATACTTAGTCGGAAGGTTAAACACGACCTTTATACCCGGTCGAATAAGGTCAATATTAATTAGGGGTTTAGGGTATTTAGGATCTGGGCTCTGATACCATGTTAGATTCGGGTTTATTATGGGCTTCCAACTTAAAACCAATTGGTACTAAGTGGATTGGCCCTAACCCTTTATATATTACTTAATGTCCCATTGAATACCCGATGTGGGATATATATCCCTAATAGAAACTGTATTAGCGTGATGCAAATTAAATGGTCATTGCATTCTTGTATCGGTTCCCAATTCGCATTGGATTCTGGAGATTCTAATCCTGACAAGCACCGGTTCTGGTGGATTTTATTGCATGTACTCTTTATCTAAATCTCATACAAGTTTGTTTTGAAAATTGAACTTGTGTTGGAGATAAGATCTACATTAGAAATATGAAAGAGACTCAAGTAATATATAAGTGACTTCGACTAATCTATTTACCGCCAATTTATATAGCTAATAATAAAAAAACATTATGAGGCTTCATGACTTGTGCGTCCACAAACAGTACATTTTTGAGTATGATCTTTATTCCAGGACGAGAAATTCTCTCGTGAATGTTGTGTTGAGTCATGAAAAATTTAAAGTTCGGGCTTGGGATGCAAAACTCATAACGGATGTTTCTGGTATTATTTTTGATCGAATAATCTCATTATGTGAGATAGTTTGATAGACACTATAGAGATCGGGTAGAGAAGAGGTAGCACAAATCTGAAAGCATATAACCCCATTTGCTGCGTCGTCAAGTCATGCTAGGAAATCATGAACTCTCAAAGTTTTTACTTCTTTTTATCTTGCTGAATTTAAATGCATTCACACTTGACACAACTGCATTTTTTGAGTTCATACATTGGATGATTCTGTCCCAGTGTTTTATAAGTCATCTTCGACGTGAGAGCCATCATGTTTGCAATTCGCGAGTGTGTTCTGCATTTGTTGAAGGTGTTCTCCGCTTTTGTTTCAATAACCCTTCTTGATTATCTCCCATAAGTCTTTGGCCACTTCACGAGTTGAGATAGATGATCTGATTTTTGGTTTTATTGTTTGTTTTATCCATCCTATAATAAGATGATTGTTTGTTGTGCTGTCCCTAAGTAGGATGAATCGACTGCCGGGTTAGGTAGATTGTTGTCAAAACATCTGAATTTCTTTCGTGAGCTAATAGACATATGAAAGTTGATGGCACATCTATCATAATTCAATCCATTAAGGAGTGGTTGAGAGATAATAGCTACATGATTATCATTAGATGACAAGTTGTATGGTAAAATTGTCTTGTTTTTGAGATATTTGGTTTCTCCATGATCAACAGCGTTAATGACATGTGAATCCTTAGGGTTTTCTGAATTATTCTTGCTTTATATCGTGAAACCAAAAATAGAGAATAAAATGATGATTTGCGATTTGTAAAGATGACACATTTTAAGAGAATGAATGAATGAGTTGTTTTTTAGTTTTGTTTATATTTTGATATCATGTTAAGTTTTATGTGCTTCTAACTTCAAATTAATTGGCGGTTAGTGGATTGGTCCAAGTCATTTATATACTATTCTAAGTCTTTTTATATTTCCAATGTGAGATTTTATATGCAAGACTCTCCCTCGAGATATTGATGCATATAACTATCAATCTCGACATAATCCATCATTCCCCCTCCAAGATAATGCTCTTTTTCTAGCTATCTAGATAAAATTGAGCTTTCCTTGAGTCATCAATTAGTGGGATGATTGGGCTTTGAGCCAGATTAATGGATCAAAGTGTGGACCCGACATGCTACTATGTTAAGATCCCACACTGGAATTATGAAAGAGACTTCAGAAATATATAAGTAGATTGACCTAAAACACTTATATATTACGTCCTTTTCATATTTTCAATATATGATATTATCTCCAATAACTTAGCATGTGCTATAAGTCTAGAAATGAAATGTTGTTACATAAAGAATGGAACAAGATCAATTTTAAACCAGGAACCAGTTTCAAATCTCTTTGTTACAGCTGTAACTTTAAACTTGAGATCATATTCATTTTGTATTTGATGCAGCATCTAAATGTAGCATTTGAATTCAACATCTAGATATTGCATCAAGATATTGTTTGTTTTATATAGTTAGTAGTTGCATTCAGATGCAACATCTAAATGGTATTTTTTTTGTTTTGGATTTTATAATACCATCTGAATACTAATAATTAAAAGACTAAAAAGACATGGTTTTATTCTTAATATTGAACTGATTATATTATTCAAATAATATATTTAAAATTAATTTTACATTTTTTCAGAAAATGAATTTTGTAGGTTTTGACGAGAAACTTAATTTTACAATTTTAGCATAAAATACAATTTCGATTTTCAGTTTTGAAAAAAATAAAATTTTACAATTTTAGCGAAAAAACAAAATTTTCCTGTTTTTGCTGTAAATTTTTTTTTCCGGTTTTGGCCGAAAAGTAATTTTACAATTTTGGTGGAAAAACATAATTTTATGGTTGTAAGGGAAAACATGATTTTCCTATTTTTGTGGGGAAAGTAATTTCCCGAATTGACAAAAATATGATTTATAGATTTTGGCGAAAACATGATTTTTTGACAGAAAATTGTGATTTCCGATTTTGACGGAAAAATTTGGTTTTCTGATTTGGCGGGAAATTGCAATTTTCCTATTGTTGAGGGAAAACACATTTTTTTAGTTTTGAAGGGAAATTTTGTTTTTATGTTTTGGAAAGAAAACATGATTTTACGATTTTGATGAGATAATACGATTTTGCGGTTGACCGGAAAACATATGTTAACGTTTAAGTTAGAAAATGTCTTTTACGTTTTTGACAAGAAAACATGATTTTACGGTTTAGGCGGAAAAACATATTTTACGTTTTGGTGAAAAAATTTGTTTTATAGTTTTGTTGTAAAAACATATTTCTATGATTTTGGCGAGAAAACACAACTTTTTTGGTTTTGTGACAAAACGACTTCTTAGTTTTGGTGGAAAAACATAATTGAAGATTCTAGCTATAAAGTTTTCAAAATATATATGTGTATTTATATATTAATATTTATTTGTAAAATTTTTAAATTTACAGGAAACTCAACCAAAATATATGTTATAGAATAATTTGGGTTATCATTAAATTGAATTAAATAATAATATTAATATATACATATACATATACATATATGTATTTTGAGAATCTACTAACTAGAACCTTTTCATTTGGGGTGCTCTTATATATGTGCTACTATTGGTTGCAATGAATATGTTCGGTGCTTTATGTATACTATCATTTATCACTGTACCTGTAACAACCTCTCCGTGGGACCTAGTTGGCTAGTACATCGACACAATCTCGGCTGGCGCTACAGCGCATCGACCCTAACCCCTCCCTTTGTGCAGTCCGTCGCACACGTAGGTTATTGATGAGGTTCGAACCCCCGACTTCACCTTTTAACAACTCTCTCACAGAAAAGCTGTCACCAATTAATCTGTCACAGAGAAGCTGTCACAAAGAAGCTGTCACAGAGAAGGTGTCACAGAGAAGCTAGACAGAGGTCCATAACTATTATTTAAGTCGCTTCCATTAGCTAGCTACGTCAATCTTTATTAGGATTTTGACTGAATAATATTTCTCCTGAGACTAATAATATTTTATACGGTTATATATGCAAACTTGAAATGGATAAATAGATAGTAAGACAAACGTATGTATTACTCAAACTTGTAGTAAGATTCATTTTCTACTAGTTCAAAAGTAAAACCTCTTTTCACTTCCCAATAAAATTTCCAATACACCAAGATTTTTAACCATGATTATGAGTATAACGAATCCATCTAGTTTCACAATTCTTATATTTTCCGTTACGTTGGTCTTGACTCTCGTGATGCTTGCCTTGAGATCCAAGAAACCAAAAGGTCAGCTTCCTCCGGGGCCGCTGGGATGGCCGATCATAGGGAACTTGTTCCACATGATCATGAACCGGCCGGTTCACGTGTGGATCCACCGTTCCATGGAGGACATGCAAACAGAAATAGCTTGCTTCCGCTTCGCCCGCGTCCACGTTATCACCGTAACCTCAAGCGAAATCGCTAGAGAAGTGCTTAGAGAAAAAGACGAGGTTCTTGCAGATAGATCAGAGTCGTACTCGAGCAATCTCATTAGCCATGGCTACAAAGAAGTCGTGTTCTCTTCCTACGGAGAGAGATGGAAGCTGATGAAGAAAATGATGAGCACAAAACTAATGTCTCCAACAACGTTGAACAAAACCCTCGGCGATAGAACCCTAGAAGCGGATAATATCGTCACATATGTTTTCAATCTACCCCGACCAGGGCCCATTAACGTGAGAGATGTTGTCTTAACGTATTGCCATGCCGTGATGATGAGGATGATGTTTGGCCAGAGGCATTTTGATGTAGCGGCTGAGGATGGAGGTCTCGGGCCAAAAGAGAAAGAGCATATGGACGCAATTTACCAAGCTCTAGATTGTTTTTTCAGCTTTAATGTAACGAATTATATACCTTTTCTTAGAGGATGGAACATTGATAACGAGGAGGCAGAGGTCAGAGAAGCGGTTGATATCCTCAACAGATGCAACGACCCGATCATCCACGAGAGATTGCATTTGTGGAGGAACAAAGGCGGGAAGGAGACAGAAGAAGATTGGCTCGATATTCTCATCACCCTTAAAGATGACCAAGGAATGCCTTTGTTCACATTTGATGAGATTAGGGCTCAATGCAAGGTAAGTGATGTTCACACTAACAAAGTGTGACATAACAATAATTAAGGGTTTAATGTTTCATTCATATTTTCCCATATGTAGGATATGAATGTTGCCGCAATTGATAATACGATGAATAACGTGGAGTGGACGATAGCGGAGATGTTGAATCATCCTGAGATTCTTGAAAGAGCCACTAATGAATTGGACGTTGTAGTTGGCAAAAACAGACTTGTGCAAGAATCAGACATACCACAACTCAACTACATCAAAGCTTGTAGTAGAGAATCTTTCCGGCTTCACCCAGCTAATGCCTTCATGCCTCCTCATGGAGCCCGACAAGATACTACTCTCGCTGGTTATTTCGTTCCCAAAGGTAAAAATCCTTCATTTTGTTATAAAAAAAAATAATACGCAAGGCATGTGCATGGACAATAATCTAGTGTGAGAAAAAGGAAACATTTGAAAATGCAATCTGACATATGTTCCTGCTATATATGTTCATGTTATCTTATATAACCGAATATTCATTTGGCATAAGCCACCAATCACATGCATAAGAAGAAGACAAAAAGAGTAGTATAAACGTTTCGTTATCCAACTATTAAGACAAAAATGACGACGAATATAGCAGCGCTGTTTTAGGTTATCTTGGATAGTATTAACTATTAAGTTCCGAAAAGAATCTAGTCAAGCATTAAATCATTAAATGAAGTATAGTCTTCCAACAAGGTGTAGTCGAACACTATATGACTGTTTGATTTATCTTCTTGCAATAATAGGTAGTCAAATTCTTGTGAGCCGTCTAGGGCTTGGTCGCAATCCTAATATATGGGACGAGCCTAACGTGTTCAAGCCAGAGCGCCACCTTGCTGGCCATGTTGCAACCTCAATGGACGTGACGTTGATGGAGCCTGAGATGCGGTTCGTTATATTCAGCACTGGTCGACGTGGCTGCGCAGGTACTAAAATTGGGACATTTATGACTATAATGTTGCTAGCGAGACTTCTTCAGGGTTTTGAATGGACCCTCCCTAATGGTAAAAGTCAAGTTGATCTTGTTCCAGCGGATAGTAACTTGTTCATGGTCAAACCTCTACTCGCATGTGCGAAACCTAGGCTGGCTCCAACTTTATATCCAAAAATTCAGTTCTAAAATTCAGAGAAACTATATTCTTGAAAAAAATATCAAGATATGTAATAGTTGAAATAGGGTTTAGTGTGCTACAAAAACCATGTATCCTACTACTTACGTTGTTAATCTTTCGTTATCTTTTTAATTTAATAATGCAATGATAAGACTTATTGTTATGTCAATTTAGCAGCGGAGATGTAACCACAATTTTTGTTGCTTTTTATTATGGGTACACGCTTTCTTTGGGTTTCCACAAGATTATGCGTTTTTAATACAATGAGACTCCAATGAAGTTGACCATTAAAAACATAATTAGGATTTGAGCCCGGTGGTATATTCGTAGATTAGAATAGAATAGAGACTTTTTGACCCCGGTGTAGTTTATAATAAAGATTGAATGTAGTAGAATAAGTGATGCATGACGATTGCTTGGTAAGTTTGACTCAAATTCTATATTAGTGAAAACCCTTTCTTCAAAAAAAAAAAAAAAAGAAGTGATGTATGCCGAAGGGAGTTGAACAATTTTCCCCTTTTTAATATTATATTTTACAAAACAAAAGATATATTTGCTTTAATTTTTACTTTAACTATTATTTTTGTTAATTTTGTCTTTCTTTCAATACTTAAATCAAAATAATAACTAACATTAAAAATCTTTTATAATAAAATTATTATGTGCAATATATTTTATGATATTACTTTAAAATGAACACTATGAAAAGTTATTTTCTCTCTTTATTAACTCAATTTTCAAAAATAAGATATAAATTTTAAAAATTATTGTATTTAAACAATATATAATTTATTCTATTTTAGTTTATTTTAAAAATTGGCTTTTGTCTCCAAATATCTCAATTATTTTAGATATTTTAAAAGAAGTTAGCAATATATCAGTATAGGATAATTAAGAACACTATTTTGACATCAGCTTAACGGTACAAAATACAAATTATATATACTTGTCAGATCAATGAGATTACAACTTTTTTTAAAAAAAACTGGTCTTTTATACATATACGAAAATTTATAAAAAAATCAAATAAAAATCACTGATTAATTAGACCTATAGTTTTGTGACGTAATTTGTATGACATGCTTAAGCAGATAAACGACGTAAGGCATGTGCATGGACAACAATCTAGTGTGTGAAAAAGGAAACATTTGAAAAATGCAATCTGACACATATATGTTCATGTTATCTTATATAAGCGAAGATTCATTTGGCAATAAGCCACCAATCACATGCATAAGAAGATGACAAAAAGGGTAGTATAATCGTTTTATCCATTTGGCAATTAAGACAAAAAAAAGTTAAGACAAAATGACCGACGAATATAGCAGCGCTGTTTGATCTAGTCAAGCATTAAATCATTGAATGAAGTATAGTCTTCCAACAAGATGTAGTCGAACATTATATGACGTGTTTGATTCATCTTCATGCAATAATAGGTAGTCAAATTCTTGTGAGCAGTCTAGGGCTTGGTCGCAATCCTAATATATGGGACGAGCCTAACGTGTTCAAGCCAGAGCGCCACCTTGCTGGCCATGTTGCAAACTCAATGGACATGACTTTAATGGAGCCTGAGATGCGTTTCGTAATATTCAGCATTGGTCGGCGTGGCTGCGCATGTAGTAAAATTGGGACATCTATGACCATAATGTTGCTAGCCAGGCTTCTTCAAGGGTTCGAATGGACCCTCCCTAATGGTACAAGTCATCAAGTCGAGCTTGTTCCAGCGGATAGTAACTTGTTCATGGCCAAATCTCTACTCGCATGTGCGAAACCTAGGCTGGCTCCAACTTTATATTGCGATGATAAGACTTATTGTTATGTCAATTTAGCAGCGGAGATGTAACCTAATATTTGTTGCTTTTTTATTATGGGTACGCTTTCTTTGAGTTTCCACAAGATTATGCGTTTTTAATACAATGAAATATTTGATCCCGGTGGTATATTGGTATATTCGTAGATTATAATAGAATAAAGACTTTTTGAGCCCGGTGTATTTTATAATAAAGATTGAATGTAGTAGAATAAGTGATGCATGACGATTGCTTTGTAAGTTTGACTCAAATTCTATATTAATGAAAACCCTTTCTTCAACCAAAAAAAAAAGTGATGCATGCCGAAGGGAGTTGAACAATTGCAATCCGGGTGGAAATAAAAATGACTAATGTAGAGCAAGAAAAATGTCCATGAAATAAATATGGTGTAACAAGAAAACATTTGAACTGTGATCTGGATAATATGTATTGTTTAGCTAGCTGTTTCTCATATTCAAATGGTCAAATAGCAGTTAGATGTATCCTTCTTTTGACATTTGTTCACATTTGATGAGATTAGGGCTCAATGCAAAGTAAGTTATGTTCACACTATCAAATTGTGATCAGCATTAATTAGGGTTTAATGTTTTATGCATATGTCTTCCCATTTGTAGGATATCAATATTGCAACAATTGACAACACCATGAATAACATTGAGTGGACTATAGCGGAAATGTTGAATCATCCTGAGATACTTGATAAAGCGACCAGTGAACTGGACATGGTAGTTGGTAAAGATAGACTTGTGCAAGAATCAGACATACCACAACTCAACTACATCAAAGCTTGTAGTAGAGAATCTTTCCGGCTTCACCCAGCTAATGCTTTCATGCCTCCTCATGGAGCCCGACAAGATACTACTCTTGCTGTTTATTTCGTTCCCAAATGTAAAAATCCTTCATTTTACTATAAAATAAAATTTATTTTTAATTATTTTTTATCATAAGATAAGTTTTGATTTTATTTATTTTTGTTATATACTATAATATATTTTATTTTCTCCTTTTTAATATTATATTTTCAAAATAAAACATATATTTTACTTAATTTTTTACTTTACTAATTATTTTTATCAATTTTTTTCTTTCAATACTTAAATTAAAATATTAACTAAAATTGAAAATATTTTATAATTAAATTATTATGTGAAATATAATTTATGGTATTAGTTTCAAATTTTTCAATTATAAAAATCTCTTGTAGTTAACTCAATTTTCAGAAATAAGATATAAAGGTTAAAAACTAATGTACTTAAACAATATAATTTATTTTAATTTAATTTACATAATTATATTTAAATACTTATATATATTGCGTTTTACATTAAGTTATTTTCTGGATCTGTTCTGTAAATGGCTATGTTTATGATATTTTAAAAAGAAGTTAGCAATATATCAGTATAATATAATTAAGGACACTATTTTGACATCAGCTTGCCTTGTAGCATTCATTAACGGTACAAGTACAAATCAAATTTACTTGACAGATCAATGAGATTACAAATATATTTTTAAAAACTAATCTTTTATACAAATACGAAAATTTATATAAATTTTTCAATAAAAATTACTGATTAATTAGACCAATAGTTATGTGACGTAATTTGTATGACATACTTAAGCAGGTAAATGACGTAAGGCATGTGCATGGACAATAATCTAGTGTGTGAAAAGAGGAAATATTTGAAAATGCAATCTGACATATGTTCCTGCTATATATGTTCATGTTATCTTATATAAGCGAATATTCATTTGGCAATAAGCCACCAATCACATGCATAAGAAGATGACAAAAAGACTAGTATAATCGTTTCGTTATACAATTAATTGGCAATTAAGACAAATGACGACGAATATAGCAGCGCTGTTTAAGGTTATCTTGGATAGTAGTATTAAATCCCCAAAAAAAACTAGTCAAGCATTAAATCATTAAGTGAAATATAGTCTTCCAACAAGGTGTAGTCGAATACTATATGACTGTTTGATTTATCTTCTTGCAATAATAGGTAGTCAAATTCTTGTGAGCCGTCTAGGGCTTGGTCGCAACCCTAATATATGGGACGAGCCTAACGTGTTCAAGCCAGAGCGCCACCTTTCTGGCCATGTTGCAAACTCAATGGAAGTGACTTTGATGGAGCCTGAGATGCGGTTCGTAATATTTAGCACTGGTTGGCGTGGCTGCGCAGGTAAAATTGGGACATCTACGACTATAATGTTGCTAGCCAGGCTTCTTCAGGGGCTCGACTGGACCCTCCCTAATGGTATAAGTCAAATCGAGCTTGTTCCAGCGGATAGTAACTTGTTCATGGCCAAACCTCTACTCGCATGTGCGAAACCTAGGTTGGCCCCAACATTATATCCGAAGATTCAGGTCTAAAATTCAGAGAAATTATTCGTTGGAAAAGATATCATGATATGAAATAATTGAAATAAGGTTTAGTTTACTACTAAAACCATATATCATACTATTTACACTGTATTTTTCTGTTATCCTTTTAATCGAGTTACACAAGTGTTATGTAGTTCATTCTGGGTATCCAAATAAGCGAAAATATTTTGGTTCCCTATAGATCTTTTCTGAATAAGATTATTAGGTATCACATATCTCATTTAACAATGGTCTTGCTCGTAGGAATAAACCAAAACTTGTATAATCGATATCATATATCTTTACGTTCTATTATTGAAAGGACATTTAGAGTTTAAAAGAAGAAATTGAGGATTTTGTGTTATTTTTTAGATAGGATATATGTTTAAAAATATTAATAATTGTTACAATAGAAACACATAATTTTATGGACTATCAAATTATTTTGATGAAAATTTTGTTGAAATAATGGAAAACACAAATATCAGCAACAAAGATTCAAAAAGTGATCTAAATGACGTAAAAACAACAAATATGGCTGATGGAAATCATATATGATGAACATTAGAGATATGTTATATAGGCAAATCAAAATACTTTTCATTAATTTACTTTACCATTATTTATGCATTATTTATATATTATGAATTTTGATATTTTGGTGTAATTTATATTTTTTTATTATATGATCTACATTTTTGAAATGTTTTTGTCCCTATAATAAATGATTTGATATGCTTGATCTGCATCTCTCATGCATGATCTGCTTGATCAGCCCTTGTTTCGTTTTTGATCGGCAACGTTTGAAATAGCCTAAATATTTAATTTTAAATTCAATGGAACACAAGTTACTTACATAACTTTTTTTTTTGACTAACTCACACTCATGGAACTTAACCACGAGAATAAAGGAAATTTGATGACATAAATTTATATTGGTGTTTAATTTTCGGCATCAAAGTTTATGATACAATCTTTTCAGTTGGGACACATGAAACTATAACTTTTTTTTATAACCTTAAGTATCCAGTAGGTAGAAGCTCAATTGTTTAGTCCTTTAGATCTATCCAACACTGCCAGAAAGACTTTATTGTTTGCAATGAGAATTAAAGATACATATCATGTGACGACACATGTTTAGTGTTGTGTGATTGATTCAAATCCGAACCGAGTAACTCACAGAAATTCTCATACGCTAGATGAATCATGTGTGGTTATTAATTTTCTTTTGTTCCCAACCAAATAATTATAAAATAATTCAAGCAAGTCTAGAAAACAATAATTTTGAACGACTTATGATCTAGTCAATATCTAAAGTTTTATTAACAACTATCTAACTTTAAAATATGAATTTCAGAAGTACTCATCGTTTTGTTTTGTTTTAACTCCAAATATTTATCACAGTGAGTTTATTTTTCACAGGCTAATCATATTCATCGAGTCAAATTAGCTGAGTTGCCACTAGAGATTGACACGAATCGGATATCCAGGTTTTTGGAGGTATTTATTATTCGATCCGTTTCATCCAAATAATCAATTATCTAATTCAATTAGATCCATAACTATTCGGATATTCGGTGTTTCAGATATCTAATTTTTTTTAAAGATTATTAGCCGGATATTTGAATCGATCCTAAAAATAAATAAAAATAAAGTAAAAAATAAAATAAATCATAAATAATAAAATAGTATTTTATTACAAAATTAAAAAGTTATATAAACTCTAATAACTAATATAATAAATTTAATACACAAAAACATTGTAAAATATAAATTATAATATTTATATAAGTTATATATATAATTCTTTATATATGTATATATATGCATATAACTGATCGGATATCCATTCCTTAAAATATTAGTATTTGTGATTTGTTTCCTTTCTTAAGGTTATTGAATATTAGTATTTGCTTTGTTTTGTAGAACTACAAATACCCGAAGTTTTTGGTTTAAATCGAAACGAATAATGAATCAAATAAAAATTTACGGATATGTTGTCCAGCCATAGTTGCCACTTGTTTTAATTGGCAACTAGTGAAGCGACAAAAAAACTAGCAAATAAAACAAAATTTTGTTCTTTTTATATCAAGTAATGTGGAATCTTTTTTTTGAACACAACTTACTTTCATTCAACAACTTTCTTAAGTACAAACTAGATTTTGACCCGCGCTTAGAAAGCGCGGGTTTTGATTTTGACCTTTTTTACCAACTTAATATCGAACTATGATTTATAATAAGTTTATATCCTATGATTGCATGATCGATATCTTTGCTGCTTGTGAAATTTTTCTTGCTCATAATCCTTTTGATGGTGAAACAAAAACTAATAAAATCATCCATTTATATTGTAGTTTTTAGGTATATTATTATTATGAAGTATTCATACATTTACTGGTTGTTTAAAATTTATTTATTTGTAAATTATAAAACATATTGAAATTGTAATATTTTAGTAAACAAATTTAGATAATTAACTCATTGATACAAAAGAGTTTTTTTAAATATATTATATTCAAAAAGGGTTAAGAGAAGTATTTGAAATCTAGTCGATTTTTAATAGTAAATTATAAATCTGATTTTCTGAAAAACCAAAAACTATTTGAAATCTAGTCGATTTTGTTAGGAGAAATATTACTTTGCCCGAATATTCGAACATAACCGAATTAGTAAATGTATGTATACTATTAAAAAGAATAATATTTATGTGGTGAACAATAAAATATTTTAATCTATGTTTGTAAATAAATTAGAATTTCTTCAACAAAACAAATAATTTGCAAAACTAAATAATGCTCAATCATGTCACTCAATCATGTCACCTTTAGAAGTATTGTCATTGTCAAAAGAGCATCATTACAAAGATAGATTAACTAAATAAATTATGTTTGTTATATAAGAAAATAGTTACATTTGCCACAATAACTTGTCAAATCAAGTCTTGCATATTGCACAAATATAATGATGAGGTTCATAGAATTCTAATAATAACTTGTAAAGTTAGATTTGAAACACATCATTAGACAACACTTACCTATATATACCAATAATAATATACCTAAAAACATTTTGAAAATTGATACAATATTCAAATGCTCAATCATGTCACCTCCATAAGTATTGATATTGTCAAAAGAGCATCATTACAAACATAGATTAACTAAATAAATTATGTTTGTTATATAAGAAAATAGTTACATTTGCTACAATAACTTGTCAAATCAAGTCTTGCATGTTGCACAAATATAATGATGAGGTTCATAGAATCCCAATAATAACTTGTAAAATTAGATTTGAAACACATCATTAGACAACACTTACCTATATATACAAATAATAATATACCTAAAAACCATTTCAAAAATTAATACAATATTTAAAACTTGAGATTGCTAACACTACAACTAAATAATTAATATCTAAATAATAATAACTTGTCATAAAAACCATTTCTAAAATTGATACAATATTTAAAACTTGATATTGCTAACAAAACAAATAATTTGAAAAACTAAATAATACTCAATCATGTCACCTCCATAAGTATTGTCATTGTCAAAAGAGCATCATTACAAACATAGATTAACTAAATAAATTATGTTTGTTATATAAGAAAATAGTTATATTTGCCACAATAACTTGTCAAATCAAGTTTTGCATGTTGCACAAATATAATGATGAGGTTCATAGAATCTCAATAATAACTTTATACCTAAAATATGCATTATTTTGTTACTATCTATAACAATAATAATATACCTAAAAACTAAACCGAAAATTGATACAATAACTTAAAAATATCTAAATCTAATGCCACACAATATATTCATCAATTTAAAATATATACAAACCTAAAAGATGCATTATTTTTGTTATTAAAATATCCAAAATCAATTTCATATCTAAACAAATAATCAAATCATCAAAGATAAATGACAATCTTTGAATCTCAAAATGCAAGAATAAAGATATATCATGATAGATCAAAGGATATTAGAGACCTTATAAGAACATAAATAAACATTAATTATCGAAAATAATTATACATAAACGGTTGTGTAACAATCGTAAAATAGTTATGAAATCCAAAAACACAAGAGAAAACATTAAATCATCACCAACAGTCATTGAGCAAGAGATTCAAAGAGTTTAATCATACATTTGAGGTTCTTCCCACTTGTACCAATCGATGTTTAGAACACTCACATCATCCAACTTAGCTTGTGCCATCTCAAGATCGACTTCAAGTTTCTCCTTTTGATTCTTTAGAGCTTCAAAGATGGGTTCAAGTTGGTCAAGAACCGAGAGCTTTTCTTGAAGCTCAATGACATCCAACTCCTCTCTATGCCTCTTATACACAGCCTCGTCCCTTTCCTTCACCTTTGCAAGAATAGCCTTGTAATGGAGCTTAGTCTCCCTCTTTCCATTGTTGAATGCTTCCATTGGTGAAGAACCATAGTCTTCTACCATTAGATTCTTGAGTTTGAGGGCTTGGTTCTTTTCCATGGAGAATACCTAGTGTATATTCAAAGAATAATTAGGTTAGCCAAAATAATTGAAAAAATAAAAAATAAAATCTTTGTTCTTAAGTTATATTTATTCAAATAAAGATGATATAACCAAAGAACAACATATTTCGAAAAATACACAATCGAATATTGAAAAAAATCAAACCCTAGAATAATGAAAGACATGCAAAAATATAAACAAAGAATATTTTTCAAAAGATCAATCTCTAAACAATCCTAACATAATTCGAAATCTTATACCTTTCAAAAATAATCTAACACTAAAAGAATGAAAGACATGCAAATCTAAAACAAAATATATTAAAAAACCAGTCTAAGAATAAATTATTGTGATTCACAGATTATTGTGATTCATAAAAGTAAAAAAATGAAACCTAGATATATGTATCTAAATTGGTCACAACAATGAAAAAAAAACAATATACCTTGATCCTAGAGAGAGAGATTATTGACAAAGATGAGAGGTTTTTGGGCTATATTGGTGAGAAGTGAAGATAGAGAGTTATATATAAAAGAAAAGTAAAGAAGTGTGTTGAATAAGAAATCTTTGGAATATTCTAGATTCTCATAATAACTTTTAAATATTTTTAAAAATCGTGTATTGAATATATTTAAATTAGATATTTCTATATTTTAGTTTTTGACAAAAATACTTAAATCGAGTTTTTTGGTATATTCGATAATGAGAAGGAAAAATGTGTATTCATTTCCTAAAATCTTGTTAATATTGAGTTTTTTGTATTTGAGGCCGAATATAAAGGCTAATCATTGATTAGATATTTTAGTATATATATTGCTTTTGTATAATCGTATGTGTTAAATATTTATTTCCATAGAAAAAAAATCAAACTTATATCTATAGTTATAAGGCAAATTCTGATACCAAATTTATATACCCAAAATATTCGGTGGGTGTTGCACACGTTTTAGAAGAATTGAAAATTCTGATATCAAATTATAAATATAGTATAATGAGTTGAGGAATATTCTGGAAAAAATTTGGTTCCTAATTGATTGATTATCAAAATCGTGATTTTTAAAAAAATCTATTATATCTAATATATAATATATTTAAATTCAAAATCTTATAGGTTCAAAAAATAGACTATTTTATTTGGTTCCTAATTGATGATTATCAAAATCGTGATTGTTCAGAAAAATCTATTATATCTAATATCTAATATTATTAAATAAAAAATCAGCTATTTGATACTTCAAAAATTGTGTATTGCGACATTTTATAAATCAAATATAATTTATATTTTTTTAACATCCATATAATTTATATATTTATGTTAATATCATTTAGAAATCAAGTATTTCTTATATCGTATGGGAAAATGATTAGAATAATGGACGGATATGTATTGTCAATAAATTGTTACAAAACAATTTAGGAAGATATGCATTAAAAATATATGGAAATCGTAAATATTTGTTCAACTGTTTGCAATATTTGGTAGATTTGAATATAAAAATATTCGGTATTTCTATTTTCCAACTGAAACAGGTGCAACTGATCACAATATTTCCTATATTCGTGTACCTGTATATTTTTAGATTTTTAATTATTATTCTAAGCGGAGATCGATATTTAATACATGTTTTCTGAAAATTAAACTCTCAAAATTTTATATTTTACTAAAATAGATAAATTAATACTATATTTATAGATATTTTTATATAACATACACTATATATTTGGAGATTACTTTTTCACGACAGAGAAATAATAATTCATTAAAATTAATTAATTTAAATATATTATTTTTAATGATATTGGAAGAATCTATAAATAAGAAAAAAATGAGATGACAAAATGTGTAAATAGAAGATAATATCTAAACATAATATTTCCGGTTTTAATATAGGTTCTAGTATCCAAACAAAATTATCCATGTATCCAAACAGAATTTTTGGCTAAAATCCTATTCTTGTTTCCAAACAGTCTGAAAACTGACTTCAGTTTTAATAATAAGTTTAAGTATCCAGTAGGTAGAAGCTCAACTGTTTAGTCCTTTAGATCTGTCCAACACTGCCAGAAAGACTTTATTGTTTGCAATGAGAATTAAAGATACATATCATGTGACTACACATGTTTAGTGTTGTGTGATTGATTCAAATCCGAACCGAGTAACTCACAGAAATTCTCATTCGCTAGACGAATCATGTGGGGTTATTAATTTTCTTTTGTTCCTAACCAAATAATTATAAAATAATTCAAGCAAGTCTAGAAAACAATAATTTTGAACGACTTATGATCTAGTCAATATCTAAAATTTTATTAACAACTATCTAACTTTAAAATATGAATTTCAGAAGTACTCATCGTTTTTTTGTTTTAACTCCAAATATTTATCACAGTGAGTTTATTTTTCACAGGTTAATCATATTCATAGAGCCAAATTAGCTGAGTTACCACTAGAGATTGACACGAATCAGATATCCAGGTTTTTGGAGGTATTTATGATCCGATCCATTTCATCCAAATAATCAATTATCTAATTCAATTAGATCCATAACTATTCGGATATTCGGTGTTTCAGATATCTAATTTTTTAAAGATTATTAGCCGGATATTTGAAATCGATCCTAAAAATAACTAAAAATAAAGTAATAAATAAAATAAATCAGAAATAATAAAAATAGTATTTTATTACAAAATTAAAAAGTTATATAAACTCTAATAACTAATGTAATAAATTTAATAAATAAAAACATTGTAAAATATAAAATATAATATTTATATAAATTTTATATATAATTCTTTATATATGTATATATATGCATATAATTGATCGGATATCCATTCCTAAAAATATTAGTATTTGTGATTTGTTTCCTTTCTTACGGTTATTGAATATTAGTATTTGCTTTGTTTCGTAGAACTACAAATACCCGAAATTTTTGGTTTAAAACGAAACGAATAATGAATCAAATAAAAATTTACGGATATGTTGTCCAGCCATAGTTGCCACTTGTTTTAATTGGCAGCTAGTGAAGCGACAAAAAAACTAGCAAATAAAACAAAAATTTGTTCTTTTTATATCAAGTACTGTGGAATCTGTTTTTTAACACAACTTACTTTCATTCAACAACTTTCTTAAGTACAAACTAGATTTTGACCCGTGCTTAGAAAATGCGAGTTTTGATTTTGACCTTTCTTACCAACTTAATATCGAACTATGATTTATAATAAGTTTATATCCTATGATTGCATGATCGATATCTTTGCTGCTTGTGAAATTTTTCGCTCATAATCCTTTTGATGGTGAAAAAAAACTAATAAAACCATCCATTTATTAGTATTTCTAGGTATATTATTAATATGAAGTATTCATATATTTACCGGTTGTTTAAAATTTATTTATTTGTAAATTATAAAACATATTGAAATTGTAATATTTTAGTAAACAAATTTAGATAATTAACTCATTGCTACAAAAGAGTTTTTTTAAATATATTATATTCAAAAAGGGTTAGGAGAAGTATTTGAAATCTAGTCGATTTTTTAATAGTAAATTATAAATCTGATTTTCTGAAAAACCAAAACTATTTGAAATCTAGTCGATTTTGTTAGGAGAAATATTACTTTGCCCGAATATTCGAACATAACTGAATTAACAAATGTATGTATACTATTAAAAGAGAACAATATTTATGTGGTGAACAATAAAATATTTTAATCTATGTTTGTAAATAAATTAGAATTTTTTCAACAAAACAAATAATTTGAAAAACTAAATAATGCTCAATCATGTCACTCAATCATGTCACCTCTAGAAGTATTGTTATTGTCAAAAGAGCATCATTACAAACATAGATTAACTAAATAAATTATGTTTGTTATATAAGAAAATAGTTACATTTGCCACAATAACTTGTCAAATCAAGTCTTGCATGTTGCACAAATATAATGATGAAGTTCATAGAATCCCAATAATAACTTGTAAAATTAGATTTGAAACACATCATTAGACAACACTTACCTATATATACCAATAATAATATACCTAAAAACCATTTGAAAAATTGATACAATATTTAAAACTTGAGATTGCTAACACTACAACTAAATAACTAATATCTAAATAATAATAACTTGTCATAAAAACCATTTCTAAAATTGATACAATATTTAAAACTTGAGATTGCTAACAAAACAAATAATTTGAAAAACTAAATAATGCTCAATCATGTCACCTCCATAAGTATTGTCATTGTCAAAAGAGCATCATTACAAACATAGATTAACTAAATAAATTATATTTGTTATATAAGAAAATAGTTATATTTGTCACAATAACTTGTCAAATCAAGTTTTGCATGTTGCACAAATATAATGATGAGGTTCATAGAATCTCAATAATAACTTTATACCTAAAATATGCATTATTTTGTTACTATCTATAACAATAATAATATACTTAAAAACTAAACCGAAAATTGATACAATAACTTAAAAATATCTAAATCTAATGCCACACAATATATTCATCAATTTAAAATATATACAAACCTAAAAGATGCATTATTTTTGTTATTAAAATATCCAAAATCAATTTCATATCTAAACAAATAATCAAATCATCAAAGATAAATGACAATCTTTGAATCTCAAAATGCAAGAATAAAGATATATCATGATAGATCAAAGGATATTAGAGACCTTATAAGAACATAAATAAACATTAATTATCAAAAATAATTATACATAAACGGTTGTGTAACAATCGTAAAATAGTTATGAAATCCAAAAACACAAGAGAAAACATTAAATCATCACCAACAGTCATTGAGCAAGAGATTCAAAGAGTTTAATCATACATTTGAGGTTCATCCCACTTGTATCAATCGATGTTTAGAACACTCACATCATCCAACTTAGCTTGTGTCATCTCAAGATCGACTTCAAGTTTCTCCTTTTGATTCTTTAGAGCTTCAAAGATGGGTTCAAGTTGGTCAAGAACCGAGAGCTTTCCTTGAAGCTCAATGACATCCAACTCCTCTCTATGCCTCTTATACACAGCCCCGTCCCTTTCCTTCACCTTTGGGAGAATAGCCTTGTAATGGAGCTTAGTCTCCCTCTTTCCATTGTTGAATGCTTCCATTGGTGAAGAACCATAGTCTTCTACCATTAGATTCTTGAGTTTGAGGGCTTGGTTCTTTTTCATGGAGAATACCTAGTGTATATTCAAAGAATAATTAGGTTAGCCAAAATAATTGAAAAAATAAAAAATAAAATCTTTGTTCTTAAGTTATATTTATTCAAATAAAGATGATATAACCAATGAACAACATATTTCGAAAAATACACAATCGAATATATTGAAAAAAATCAAACCCTAGAATAATGAAAGACATGCAAAAATATAAACAAATAATATTTTTCAAAAGATCAATCTCTAAACAATCCTAAATAATTTGAAATCTTATACCTTTCAAAAATAACCTAACACTAAAAGAATGAAGACATGCAAATCTAAAACAAAATATATTAAAAAATCAGTCTAAGAATAAATTATTGTGATTCATAGATTATTGTGATTCATAAAAGTAAAAAAATGAAACCTAGATATATGTATCTAATTTGGTCACAACAATGAAAAAAAAAACAACATACCTTGATCTTAGAGAGAGAGATTATTGACAAAGATGAGAAGTTTTTGGGCTATATTGGTGAGAAGTGAAGATAGAGAGTTATATATAAAAGAAAAGTAAAGAAGTGTGTTGAATAAGAAATCTTTGGAATATTCTAGATTCCCATAATAACTTTTAAATATTTTTAAAAATTGTGTATTGAATATATTTAAATTAGATATTTCTATATTTTAGTTCTTGACAAAAATACTTAAATCGAGTTTTTTGGCATATTCGATAATGAGAATGAAAAGTGTATATTCATTTCCTATAATCTTGTTAATATTGAGTTGCTTGTATTTGATGCCGAATATAAAGGCTAATCATTGATTAGATATTTTAGTATATATATATATATTGCTTTTGTATAAACGTATTTGTTAAATATTTATTTCCATAGAAAAAATCAAACTTATATCTATAGTTATAAGGCAAATTCTGATACCAAATTTATATACCCAAAATATTCGGTGGGTGTTGCACACGTTTTAGAAGAATTGAAAATTCTGATATCAAATTATAAATATGGTATAATGAGTTGAGGAATACTTCTGGAAAAAAATTGGTTCCTAATTGATTGATTATCAAAATCGTGATTGTTTAAAAAATCTATTATATCTAATATATAATATATTTAAATTCAAAATCTTATAGGTTCAAAAATAGACTATTTTATTTGGTTCCTAATTGATGATTATCAAAATCGTGATTGTTCAGAAAAATCTATTATATCTAATATCTAATATTATTAAATCAAAAATTAGCTATTTGATACTTCAAAAATTATGTATTGCGACATTTTATAAATCAAATATAATTTATATATTTTTTTTAACATCCATATAATTTATATATTTATGTTAATATTATTTAGAAATCAAGTATTTTTATATCGTAGGGGAAAATGATTAGAATAAATGACGGATATGTATTGTCAATAAATTGTTACAAAACAATTTAGGAAGATATGCATTAAAAATATATGGAAATCATAAATATTTCTTCACCTGTTTGCAATATTTGGTATATTTGAATATAAAAATATTCGGTATTTCTATTTTCCAACTGAAACAGGTGCAACTGATCACAATATTTCCTATATTCGAGTACCTGTATTTTTTAGATTTTTAATTATTATTCTAAGCGGAGATCGATATTTAATACATGTTTTTCTGAAAATTAAACTCTCAAAACTTTTATATTTTACTAAAATAAATAAATTAATACTATATTTATAGATATTTTTATATAACATACACTATATATTTGGAGATTGCTTTTTTCACGACAAAGAAATAACAATCCATTGAAATTAATTAATTTAAATATATTATTTTTAATGATATTGGAAGAATCTGTAAATAAGAAAGAAATGGGATGACTAAATGTGTAAATAGAAGAAAATATCTAAACAAAATATTTTCGGATTTAATATAAGTTCTAGTATCCAAACAAAACTATCCTTGTATCCAAACAGAATTTTTGGCTAAAATCATATTCTTGTTTCCAAACAGTCCGAAAAGTGACTTCAGTTTTAATAATATAGATAAAAGAAGGAATTATCTATCATCTTTGATAAAAAGCATAAATTACAATAAAGAATCAAATTAAGAAAGATAGATATTCAGAAGAAGATGACAGTAAATTCAAGACAAAGCTTCGATGCGTTAATGGGGCATACCCGATAGAGGCAAGGCAGACGAAACTTAGTCACATAATGTGGAATCTATGTTAATAAAAGACTTGCGGACTTCATAATTTTCATTCAGTTATTTAACCAATGCATCTATGTATAACAGCCATGTTCGTTTGTTAAACGCCGCTACCAACACCTGCGACTGAAATTTAAAGGGAAAACAAGGTAATTCAAAGATGCAAGTAAAAAAGAGTGGAGGAGCATCCATATTTTTCAGTCGCAAGGAAGATGAAAAATGAACGCTATTTATTTCAGCGTCACAAACATCACCGGATTCCGTCGATTATAGCGACCAGTGCAGAAAAAATTACGAACAAATTTTAGATGCTAGTATTTGTAGCCGCGTTCAGTAAACGAACAGGGAACGTATACATATCATTTTCAATGAGGACAAATACATAAAATGACTTCTCTTTTTGCACTAGATTACATTTACAAATTAGTAGGCTTATTGAATATCTTAATACGAAAAGAAGAGTTTTTTTTTATATTAGAAACTCGTGGACCATGCGTTCTAATCATGCATGTTCTTGGAACCTATTACTTCGAATCCTTAACGACAAAACTACTTGGAATCGCCATGGGAGCTACATTTTTCTGGTCACGAGATAATAAATGTTTGAATTATTTAATTTACGTAATTGGAAGTAGCTAATTAGGTTTAGACGAAATTGAGTCAAATTTAGACCTAAAATTTGAGATATACCATTTGATAATTACATATATATGTAAAAGTTTATGATTATACACTTAATCACACTCTACAATCACTTGAATCTTCAAAATTTTCATTAACAACCTTTCATGTGATATATTTACTCTTTTCCGACGTCGTATAGATTGCACGAGTCAGCTACGTATCCCACTAACTGGTTAAGAGAGATTCGGAGGACGGAAACTTGGCCGAAAAATGGTGTCAGACCAGCACCAGTTTAATTTAAATGAATGTAAAATTACATTCAAATAAGAAAAAATCTTATTACAAATGTACACCATCTTTCATCTTTCTCTTAATTGCACATAATTTAACTATATAAACCTATTATATCCCAATCAGAAAGATCAAAACTCGAATCCACCTAAAATTTAAGGTATGATGTAAAACCAACACGGGCGATTTACAGTTGGTTTGCTATTCTTTGATTTAAACGTTAACTAGTAAATAACTTAATTAAACCCAAACAACCCAATTAAAAATGTGAAACCGGCTAAAGTGGACCTAATAACCTATTGAGGATATAGATGAATATATTCTTATATATTCGGATATATCCAAATATCCAAATATGTTAATATTCCTGTTATCTTGATGTACATATCTTATGATATTAGGAAATATAGTTTGTATATATACTTGGGTCTTACGACCTTGATCAATACAAGAAACTACTTACATATATTCTAGGTTTCTTGACATAACCCGTATTAACAATTGAATCCTATAACCAGACCTTGAAACCCGACTTACTTAACATTAAATTTTAAATCCATAAAGCCCCAAATTCTTACTCTTTCTCTCTCGCGACAAAACCTAACCCATTAAATTCGAAGATTGATCGATGTCGTCCCTCCTTTGGTTGTTCTAGCCATCAAATCAGAAGAAAAAGTTACTTTTGACACCCTTGCTTCTTTGTATGTGGCCACGGCGACCGATTGAAGGTTATGTTTCAATCGATACCAATCGTGTTCATCCTCTTTTGCAGAAATAAACAATGGAATCATTGAATAATGTGCCTCTTGAGTGGAATGAAGTGGTAAAAAAAAGGGTCTTGAACTCTCTCGCAGTCCTACGGGTATCTACCTTTGCCAACGAAAATACGCTCTGGACATCATAGAAGAAACGGGTCTTCTGGTTGCCAAGCCTGTGGCTTTTCCGGTGGAACAAAATCACGGTTTGGCTCTCGCCAAAGGACCGGACTTTACAGATGTTGCCGCTTATCGAAGATTCGTCGGTCGACTTATTTACTTGGCTGTTACGCGCCCTGATTTGGCTTACTCCGTACACCTCCTTGCGCAGTTTATGCAAAAGCCCAAGCTCGCTCACTGGTGATATCTTACATATTTGCATGGTTTTGGTCATCTCTTTTGATGCATTTTAAGCATATAGGATATCATTTAGGCATATTTAGGTTGCATTCCATTACATTTATCTATGTCAGGTGTTGGAGATACTTATTGGTGATTTTGGAGGCAATTGAGGCTAAGAAAGTGAAGTTTGGAGCAAAATGGGGGTGTAGCGACCAGGCGTAGCGACCAAGAGTGGTCGCTACAGACCTACAGGAGAAATGCGGATGCCGTAGCGACCAAGCGTAGCGACCAGGCGTGGTCGCTACAGACCTACAAGAGAAATGCGGATGCCGTGGCGACCAGGCGTAGCGACCAGGCGTGGTCGCTACAGTCGTAGCGACAAGGCGTAGCGACCACAGCTGGTCGCTACAGTCAAAAGTACCCAAATTTTTATGGGTCAACCCGGGTTTGTTGGGTTGATCCGACTCGTTTTTTGGACTCCTATATATAGTTTTAGACCCTAAAACCCTAGGGGGATCTCTTTTTCTCTCAAAAACTTTGTCTAAACTAAAAAAGCTTGAATCTTTTGATCATTGGAAGGAAGTACTTCATTTTTATTGTGTTTTTCTTGCTCACTAACATGATTTGCCTTGAATCTCATATGGGTTTAAGGTTTCTCATTGAAAATATTGAGTAGTGAACTTGAGATTCATGGGTTAAGTAGATTAGGGTGATTAGGTGGATATTTAGAATGTATCTTCCTTGATTAACATTATTCTATGCTTACTAAGTGTTCTTAATGCTAGATTAGACTTGATCACTCTCATCTAGATCTTAAGCTGTTTTATGCCCGAAAGGTGTTTGTTAAAATGCTTGAATGAATTTAGTATTGCTCTAGCTTGAATAACCAAAGACATTTGATGTTAGGATTGCTAGATGGTTAGTAGACTTAATCATAATACTTGTTTGATAGTATTAAGCCAAAGACATTTGATGTTTAGTACTTGATTACAAAGGGATTTCTATCACGGAAGTGGATTAGTCTATTTTATGAGTTCTAGACCTATAGACTTGTTGAATGTTTTGTTTGTGCATCCTAGATTGAATCTTGATCACCTGATATCGATTATCTTGCCCATGGATCCATCCTTAGCTATTGATTGAAAGTTTGATTCTTGTACTTATTTCTTGTTTGAATTTGAGATCACCTTGTTTATAATTCTAGGAGTTTAGCTTGTTACTAATCATCAATCTTCTTATTTGCTTAAATTAGGGAATTTTGTGTATTCTTAGTGTTATAGATCATTAGTTCCTTGTGGATTCGATTCTAAAGTGCTGCATCGATATACCATTCGATTATGGTAGCGTGCACATTAGGTTAATTGGCTTGTGGTAAAACGCAGTAATCATCTGGGACGCTGCACTTCACTTTGTACGTTATCTCAAAGGTACTCCGGGACAAGGTATCCTCCTCCGAGCTCATACCAATCTTACTTTGTCGGCTTGGTGTGACTCTGATTGGTCCGGCTGTCCACTTGCTTGGCGCTCCCTTACCGGCTGGTTTGTCACACTTGGAGGCTCCCCTATATCATGGAAGACTCAGAAACAAGATAGTGTCTCTCGCTCCAGCTGTGGAGCGGAATATCGTGCTATGTCCTACACAGTTCAAGAGGTTTTATGGATTCGAAATTTACTTCGCACGTTCGGCATTCATTTCACTACTCCGATCCCTCTACATTGTGATAGAAAATCTGCAATATATTTAGCTGATAACCCAGTGTTCCATGAGCGTACGAAGCATGTCGAGAATGATTTTCATTTCATACGAGATGAGATACTCAAGGGAACCATCATTACCAAGCATGTTTCAACGCATTCTCAACTTGCAGACATCTTCACAAAACCTCTTGGACGCAAGGAATTTGAAGAATTTCTTCTCAAGTTGGGAGTTCTTGATCTACACTCTCCAACTTGAGGGGGGGGTATTGAGGATATAGATGAATATATTCTTATATATTTGAATATATCCAAATATGTTAATATTCCTGTTATTTTGATGTACATATCTTATGATATTAGGAAATATAGTTTGTATATATACTTGGGTCTTACGACCTTGATCAATACAAGAAACTACTTACATATATTCTAGGTTTCTTGACATAACCCGTATTAACAATTGAATCCTATAACCAGACCTTGAAACCCGACTTACTTAACATTAAATTTTAAATCCATAAAGCCCCAAATTCTTACTCTTTCTCTCTCGCGACAAAACCTAACCCATTAAATTCGAAGATTGATCGATGTCGTCCCTCCTTTGGTTGTTCTAGCCATCAAATCAGAAGAAAAAGTTACTTTTGACACCCTTGCTTCTTTGTATGTGGCCACGGCGACCGATTGAAGGTTATGTTTCAATCGATACCAATCGTGTTCATCCTCTTTTGCAGAAATAAACAATGGAATCATTGAATAATGTGCCTCTTGAGTGGAATGAAGTGGTAAAAAAAGGTTGTTTTAGGATTTTTTATTTTAAGGTTCTTAAGAGATGAAATCGATTTGGAGATGTTTAATAAAGGGTTGTCAGATAGGTAATTGAATTTTCGTTTGATTCGGGTTTTAAATTCAGTTCTAAAATTAACTCATTTCAACTGGTTTAATATGTGTTAATGTTCTTAACCATTAAAACCAACCTAAATCTTTGGTTGTGTAGATTCGGGTTTCGATATTTCTGAATAGGGTAATAGGTTTATATACATAAATTTTGTGCAGTTAGAACGATGATAAAAAATAATATACATTTGTTAATATATAATAGTTAAGGTGGAGAAATATTTCAGTTAACCCTTAATTTTATTTCAATGTAACAGATTTCGCTACGAGATTACATGGGCTTTAACGCGCTACTATTCCTTGCAATCAATATTTTTGGTGCACTATGTCTACTATCGCTTACAATTGTATGGTTTTTACCAGGGTCAGCTCAAATATAATTGAGCCATATGTTATAATAAAATATTTATTAAATTAACTTCAGTAATTGTGAAAATTGGACCATTAATTTACAAGAAATTTCAACTTAAAACCCTAAAATAATAAAGAAACTTTAGTAAAAGAGTAGGGCCCTCTACATGTGCACTCTCACACCCTTAAAACCGGCAGTGGTTTCACCCTTCTTTACGAACCTCCAAAGCATTTTTTTATTACATCGCCTAAGAAAACCTATCATTTATGTTTTCTATGATAAAGGTCCTCCACAAGATTCGATTTTGATGCTTGAAGAGAGAGCAGCCATTGGACATTTTATAATATGTCCATAACTATTATTTGAGTTGCTCAGTTAGAAAGGCTATTATTTAAGTTGCTTCAATCAGCTAGCTACGTCAATCTTTATTAGGGTTTTTGATTATAATAATGTTTCTCCTGAAACTAATAATACTTTATACGGTTATATATGTAAACTTGAAATGTATAAATAGATAGTAAGACAGACGTATGTATTATTCAAACTTGTAGTAAGATTCATCTATTACTAGCTCAAAAGTAAAACCTCTTTCCCTTCCCAATAAAAATTCCAACACACCAAGATTTTTAGCATGTTCATGAGTATTATGAACCCATCTAGTTTTACAATTCTTATATTTTCCTTTACGTTGGTCTTGACTCTCGCGATGGCTTTGAGATCTAAGAAACCAAAAGGCCAGCTTCCTCCGGGGCCACGAGGATGGCCAATCATAGGGAACTTGTTCCATATGATCATGAACCGTCCGGTTCACGTGTGGATCCACCGTTCCATGGAGGACATGCATACAGAAATAGCTTGCTTCCGGTTCGCCCGCTTCCACGTTATCACAGTAACCTCAGACGCAATCGCCCGAGAAGTGCTTAGAGAAAAAGATGAGGCTCTTGCAGACAGATCAGAGTCGTACTCGAGCAATCTCATTAGCCATGGCTACAAAGAAATTATTTTTTCTTCCTACGGAGAGAGTTGGAAGCTGATGAAGAAAATGATGACGACAAAACTAATGTCTCCGACAACGTTGAACAAAACCCTCGGTGATAGAACCCTAGAAGCGGATAATATCGTCACGTATGTTCTCAATCTACCCCGACCAGGGCCCATTAACGTGAGAGATGTTGTCTTAACGTATTGCCATGCCGTGATGATGAGGATGATGTTTGGCCAGAGGCATTTCGATGTAGCGGCTGAGGACGGAGGTCTCGGGCCCAAAGAGAGAGAGCACATGGACGCAATTTACCGAGCTCTTGATTGTTTTCACAGCTTTAATGTTACGAATTACATCCCTTTTCTTAGAGGATGGAACATTAACAAAGAGGAGGCGCAGGTTAGAGAAGCGGTTGATATCCTCAACAGATGCAGCGACCCGATCATCCACGAGAGAATGCATTTGTGGAGGAACAAAGGCGGGAAGGAGACAGAAGAAGATTGGCTCGATATTCTCATCACCCTTAAAGATGACCAAGGAATGCCTTTGTTCACATTTGATGAGATTAGGGCTCAATGCAAAGTAAGTAATGTTCACACTATCAAATTGTGATAAAACATTAATTAGGGTTTAATGTTTTATGCACATATCTTCCCATATGTAGGATATCAATGTTGCAACAATTGACAACACCATGAATAACGTTGAGTGGACTATAGCGGAAATGTTGAATCATCCTGAGATTCTTGATAAAGCCACAAGTGAACTGAACATGGTAGTTGGTAAAGATAGACTTGTGCAAGAATCAGACATACCAAAACTCAACTACATCAAAGCTTGTAGTAGAGAATCTTTCCGGTTTCACCCAGCTAATGCCTTCTTGCCTCCTCATGGAGCTCGACAAGATACTACTCTTGCTGGTTATTTCATTCCCAAAGGTAAGAATCCCTAAAAAAAAATTTTTTTCATAAGATAAGTTTTGATTTTATTGATTTTTGCTATATATTAGAAAATATTTTATTTTCTCCTTTTAAATATTATATTTTCAAAAATAAAATATAACTTTTACCTAATTTTTACTTTACCAATTATTTTTGATCATATTTGTTTTTCTTCCAGTATTTAAATTAAAATGTTAACTAAAATTAAAATATTTAACAATAAAATTATTATATGCATTATATTTTATGATATTACCTTAAAATTTTTAAACCATAGAAAATTCTCCTTTATTTAACTCATTTTTCAAAAATAAGATATAAAAGTTAAAAACGAATGTACTTAAACAATATAATTTATTGTAATTTAATTTACATAAATATATTTAATTTTGAAATATTTAAATATTATATATATATATAATGTTATATATATACATTAAGTTATTTTCTGGATCCGTTCCGTATATGGCTATGTTTATGATGATGAGTTAAAATTAGCTTTAGTCTCCAAATATCTCAATTATTATAGATATTTTTAAAAGAAGTTAGCAATATATCAGTATAATATAATTATGTATTCATTAGAGGTACAAAGTACAAATTAAATTTACTTGACAGATCAATGAGATTACAAATATTTTTTTTTAAACTAATCTTTTATACAAATACGAAATTTATATATTTCAATAAAAATCACTGATTAATTAGACCAATAGTTTTGTGACGTAATTTGTATGACATAGTTAAGCAGGTAAATGACGTCAGGCATGTGCATGGACAATAATCTAGTGTGCGAAAAAAGGAAACATTTGAAAATGCAATCTGACATATGTTCCTGCTATATATGTTAATTTTATCTTATATAAGCGAATATTCATTTCGCAATAAACCACCAATCACAGGCATAAGAAGATGACAAAAAGACTAGTATTATCGTTTTATCCATATGGCAATTAAGACACAATGACCGACCGCCGACGAATATAGCAGCGCTGTTTAATCTAGTCAAGCATTAAATCATTAAATGAAATAGTCTTCCAACAAGATGTAGTCGAACATTATATGACGTGTTTGATTTATCTTCTTGCAATAATAGGTAGTCAAATTCTTGTGAGCCGTCTAGGGCTTGGTCGCAATCCTAATATATGGGACGAGCCTAATGTGTTCAATCCAGAGCGCCACCTTTCTGGCCATGTTGCAAACTCAATGGACGTGACTTTGATGGAGCCTGAGATGCGGTTTGTAATATTCAGCACTGGTCGCCGTGGCTGCGCAGGTACTAAAATTGGGACATCTATGACTATAATGTTGCTAGCGAGACTTCTTCAGGGGTTCGACTGGACCCTCCCTAATGGTACAAGTCAAGTCGAGCTTTTTCCAGCGGATAGTAACTTGTTCATGGCCACACCTCTACTCGCATGTGCGAAACCTAGGTTGGCCCCAACATTATATCCGAAGATTCAAGTCTAAAATTCAGAGAAATTATTCGCCGGAAAAGATATCATGATATCAAATAATTGAAATAAGGTTTAGTTTACTACTAAAACCATATATCCTACTATTTACACTATACTTTTCCGTTATCCAATTAGTTCTGTTTCTCCGCTATGTGCGGATTGTTTGCTTTATTTGTTTCTAAATATATAATATTTGGTAAAAATAAAAGATTGGCATTAGTTTATGGTTGTCACTTTTGAGATATATTTATAAATGAGGTCTTCCAACCCAGGTTTATTTTCTTAGTTTTTTGAAGTTTATATTATTTTGACATTTCTATCTGAATAAATATATATACGGCATGTATAATTAGTGTGGAACAGTTATGAAAATATAAATTATTAAAAACTAAAGTATTCTTATTTTAGCTTGCACAACAATTTGGAAATAAGAAAATTTAAAATTTGTTTGTTAATATCAGAAAATGTATAGACTGGTAAGCAAACTCAATGAAAAAGTCAGTCAAACTTTATTTATGATTCATACTATCTTTTGTATTTGAGTTTTCACTAAAAACGGTTAAACTCCACTTATTTATATTTTAGTTATACATTATAGAGAAATACCCTAAGATAACCCTAAAAAAGTTTTTGTCACAAAAATAACCCTCAAGAACAAAAATGACAAATCTAGCCTTTTTTTCTTTTCAAAAAATTAATTTTTATTTTATTTTTTTTCAATTTTAAACCTCATCCCCAAAACTCCACCCCATAACTCTAAACCCTAAGTTTAGATTAGTTAACCCAAGAGGTATAAATGTATATTAGTCATTTTGTTAACCCTTGGGTTAACTAATCTAGACTTAAGGTTTAGAGTTATGGGGTGGGGTTTTGGGGGTGAGGTTTAAAATTGAAAAAAAAATAAAATAAAAATTAATTTTTTGAAAATAAAAAAAGGATAAATTTGTCATTTTTGTTCTTGATGGTTATTTTTGTGACAAAAATTTCAAAAAAGGTTATTTGGGAGATTTGCCCTACATTACATTTATATATTGTTTTGTTAGCAATTGTAATATTTCATTCATGGGCGTCAGTCGTGTATATGCATCTTTACTTTTTTGGGTGGAATCATCTAATGAAATAAAAAAAACAAATATGAATAAGAGAATTTCATTCCTGGTTTGGTGTATGTCAAAAAGACACCTAGCTACTGCCTTACAGAGAAGGAAAAATAACTTGAAATCAAATTGAAGTCTCTTAACTCAAAGAAAAGTCACTGATAAACATTACCTCAATCCGAGCAGCTTTGTTGAACCTTATAGAGACATAAACCTGTAATAAACAAAGAATATCATGACTCAGGAAATATGACCTGCGCATAATGATATATTCACAATTAAAAAATCATTGTATCTAACTTATCCTGTAAGCTCAAGAATTTAGAGCTTGATAGGTTGCTGCAGTGGTGAAGCATTGATTTGTATTCGGGTGTTACACATGGAAAATGAGGTGTTACACATGCGTCGGAGAATAAAAAGGAGATATCAAAGATGTGATGATGTGGAATATTTCCATATGTTTAGCTGACGAAATATGCCTTAAATATATTTAGATCACAAATTGGAAGATTTGGTGATGCTAAAATATAGGAAATAATATATTAAATAATAGGAAAAAATTATTTGATATATACCTTGCCTTCTCCTAGAATTAGGTTAGGGATTTTGATGTTGTAATTCTCACAGAGACACAAAGGGGATTTGGGATTTCAGAGAGTGAGTGATTTGTAGATGTGATCAACAGGGGTTGATTCACGCAAGTTGGGTGTGTTAGAAATCGATCCGTGTCGAGTTGTGTAATTCGGATCAAGCAAGTCTGCAGAGATTGTGTAAAGGATTTCTAATAAAAGAGATACATATTCTTGGAGTTACTTTGTGCCTTTTGTTATTGCTGAATCTCGATTCTACAATTGGTATCAGAGCGGGACACCTAAACGAAGGAGGATAATTCGCACCAAGGTGAGATCCTGAGAAGAGATTATGGTGATTTTGGCACATAACATGTTGATGCTGAATGATATGAATTATGGGTATTGGAAAGTGAGAATGAGAGCAAACTTACGTGGAGCTGATGAAGATATCTGGACAGTGGTTCAAACTGGATGGGAAGAACCATGTGTGATGCTAGAAGATGGTTTGAAGACACTTAAACCAAAGATAAAGTGGACTGTAACTAAGAAAAAAACTTTCAAAGTTTAATGCGAAAGCATTGGATACTATCTTCAGTTCTGTAGATGCTAAGCAATTTGAGCTAATACAAGGATGTGAATCAGGTAAAGAGGCTTGGGATATACTACAAAACGCTTTTGAGGGTACTGTGAATGTTAGGAGGATAAGATTGGACTTGCTTGCATCACAATTTGAAAACATAAGGATGGCTGATGATGAGAAGATAGGAGACTTCAGTGCCAAGCTCAGCTCCATAGCTAATGAAGCACAAGTTTTAGGTAAAAAATATGAAGATGCAAAATTGGTGAAGAAACTTTTGCGATGTTTACCTACTAAGTTTGCAGCACATAAAGCGGCGATAACCTTGACGATGAACACTGATGAATTGAAGTTCGCTGAGGTAGTAGGAATTTTAAAGGCTGAGGAGATGGAATTAGAATCTAAGTTGTCAAAGCCTGTTCAAAACTCAAGAGTTACTGTTGAAGAAGACATCCAAAGAGCTCCAAAACTTGAAGAATCTATTCACCTAATGATTCAGAAACTTGAAGAAACCATGGATCTTTTGCATAAGATGTCCAACGAAACACTGCCTAGAGAAGAAGAAAGACATAAAAGTCATGAAGTGGTGTGTTTTAATTGTCATGGTATTGGACATGTCAAAACAGCTTGTCCATCATTCAAGAGAAAAGAAATCAAGTGTAGTGGATGTAATGGTTATGGGCACATAAAGTCAGATTGTGTGAATACAAAGAAGAAGAAGCGAAGCTGCAATGTTAGAAAGTCAGAAAGAGAAGCAGATGCTCTCAATTTCGTGGCTCTTCATGGAGTTGTGGGATCTGAAAAAGACATCACTAAAGTTGAATCTCGTACATGGGTGTCACACCCCAATTCTGATGCGTCACACAGTGATACAGAAAGTGATTTAAATGCTGATCTTTTTGCTGAGTATCAGGTTCTCTTTGGTCAATTTACTAAACTCAGTGAAGAAAATATACAGTTGATCAAAGATAAAGCAACCCTGAAAGCACAAGTGGACATTCTAGAGTCTGAAACAACAATAAATCAGAGGCTGAGGTGTCAAAAGAAGAGAAGGAGTTTGATCTACATAGTCTGCAAAAGACAATCTCTGAGCAGGCCTACAATCTAAAGAGCATGGAGACTAAATATGAGCAGACGAAACAACTACTGAATGAGGAACTCGAGAAAAGTCAGCTGCTACAAAGAGAACTTAGTGAAAACTACAAGAAAGTAAGAATGTTGAACACTGGATCAGCTACTCTGGATCATATCTTATCGGTTGGGCAGCCTCCAAAAACCAGTTGGGGTTTGGGTTATAAAGGTACTACTTCACAAGATCAAGATCATGACAAGACTGATGGGATAAAGTTCATAAAAGCTGCAGTAAAATCAGATGATCAACCCAAAGGTACAGCTCAACAAACTAGCATGTCAGTAGCTGGAAAATCATCAAAATCAGTGTCAAAAGTACAAGACATAAAAGTTGTTGCTAAGCAAAGGAATGGCTGTCACTTTTGTGGTAAGATCGGACATAATGTTGCCTACTGCTATGCTCGTAGAAATCAAATTGAGCGAGCTTAGAGGATGAACCTTTGTTATGTGGAACCCAGAAGGTATGGACATATATGGATAGCTAAGAAGGATCTGTATCCTAAGTTTACGAAAGGTCAGTCACACAAGCATACCAACGTGTCACACACTCGGATTGGAAATCAATATGCTGAAGGTGATGAACCAGTTCAATGGACTTCTAGTAGAAGGCATTGAGAGTTTTGATGGTCTAACAAGTATCATGAAGTTTTTCACAGAGTTTTCACACAAGCAGGGGGAGATGATACTTGATTCAGGGGGAGTTCAAGATAAGCATATTGTGCTTAGAGGTTAATGAGCTTGAGTTGTAAAACTCAGTGAAAAAGGGGGAGAATGTAAGCTCAAGAATTTGGAGCTTGATAGGTTGCTGCAGTGGTGAAGCATTGATTCGTATTCGGGTGTTACACATGGAAAATGAGGTGTTACACATGCGTCGGAGAATAAAAAGGAGATATCAAAGATGTGATGATGTGGAATATTTCCATATGTTTAGCTGACGAAATATGCCTTAAATAAGCATATTTAGATCACAAATTGAAAGATTTGGTGATGATAAAATATAGGAAATAATATATTAAATAATATGAAAAAATTATTTGATATATACCTTTCCTTCTCCTAGAATTAGGTTAGGGATTTTGATGTTGTAATTCTCACAGAGACACAAAGGGGATTTGGGGTTTCAGAGAGTGAGTGATTTGTAGACGTGATCAACAGGGGTTGATTCACGCAAGTTGGGTGTGTTAGAAATCGATCCGTGTCGAGTTGTGTAATTCGGATCAAGCAAGTCTGCAGAGATTGTGTAAAGGATTTCTAATAAAAGAAATATATATTCTTGGAGTTACTTTGTGCCTTTTGTTATTGCTGAATCTCGATTCTACATATCCAGCTATAATAAAAACAGTTAGGACATGCCGAATGGAATACACACATCATTAAGTGAAGCTTATACGGTTATACCTAATAAACTATGCATACATTGTCAGATGTCTCTCCCCAAGTTCAAGAATGTTGATAAGTTCTCAACATATTCTAAAAATGATACAATGATACCACAAAAGCAAACGCCATAGCCTGGTCTCTACGACCCCCTTTGTGAAGGGAAAAAAGTAAAACATGAACCAGAGGTAAGAGATCTCATTCTTTTTTGGTATTTCAAATAAATATTAAGATATCTTACAATAATATTTTGAACTATAGAAGTGTTAATGCAATTACCTTCAAATGAAGATATCTAAGAGATCCGAACTGAACACAAAACTGAAAACTCCATGGTAGATGAGATATGGAAGATCATGTACTGTGATGGTATAAATGTGTGTGATGGTATAAAATGTATCTGAACCAAAGTGGTTAATAAAGTGTTATTAACCGAACTCCAATAAAATCTTGAAAATCTGAAAATTCTTTTAATTCAATGTCTGTTTTGATATAATATCTTAAATAAATTTATTTGAAACCTTAATAAATATCCTACATATTTGATTATGTGTTTATTTTGATATAACATGAATATAAATAAGTTTAGTTCGAAAATATGTACTACAACATGAATAGTTTTATAACAACTGAAGTCATGTATTTTCAGAGCTTGTTTTTCTGTTTTTATTTTCAATAAATATCCTAAAAGTCTGAAAATCTCTGCTGATAATATATGCATAAGTAGTCAAAATCTAAATAAATACTTCTAATACGCAACTCAATGTTTTTTTTGATTAAATTTTATATTGATTAATCAAAGAATAAATGGCATTTACTAGTGGTTATTTGCAGCTAGATCCATACGAAAGCAAAAAGAGTTTTATTGTCTTGTGTACACCTCCATCCAGCGGCAAAGTAGAACTTCCAGTTTATGGGTGCCTCTATACTTTAAAAAACTGATTCTATTTCTGGTGGTTTTATCAATTCTTCGAATCATTGTGTCCTTAGGCAGCCAAACTCCCTGATGGCGTCTCGAGTTTCTCTCCAACCAAGTAGTGTACACTGTAGTATGAAAAAACCATCTTCAAAAGGATAACAACCAAGTAATGTTTATTTTGATATAATATCTAAAATAAATATATTTGAAACCTAAATAAATATTTTACATATTCGGTTATGTGTTTATTTTTATATGATAACATGAAAATACATGACCTCCGCTGTTTTGCTGTTTTAGAAGAAGAAACTACAACCGTTGAGACTCTTCCAAGCTTCGAAAACATTAGAGCACCATACTTCTTGGATAGTCTCCATAGAGATTGTGGTTTCCAATGATCGGAAAACCAGGAGGAGATGGTGGTTTTTTTTTTTTTTTTGATAAAATGTGAATTAATACCAAAATTGGAACGGAGTGTACATCAGCTCGGCGAAGCTAAAGAGTTACAAAAGGCCCAAAAAAAAAGTGGAAAAAGCCTGATGAAACTAGATGAAAGCATATGAAGAAGACTAGAAATTACTCATAAGTAAACCAGATGGAGAGCATATTCTTGAACCCTTTCCTGTCCTTGCGGGCAAGAGCAATGTCTCGGACACAACGATCGATTTGTTTGAAGACAGCAGAATGAGTCAGATGGCTCCCCTCATGAATTCTTGAATTCCTCTCTCTCCAGATCAGATAGATAGCAGCATGGGAGGCGACAAGTTTGATGGTGTGCAGGCGTCTAGGTGTGCTTATCTGCAGCCAATTCATTAGTTCTGACCAGTTCCTCAGATTGGTATCAGACTGACCTAGGCGGGCAAGAAGCATTGTCCATATATTTTTGCTATAGTCACAGCCAAGGAACAAGTGATCACGGGTTTCAGCAAGAAGATTGCAGAAGATGCAGGTTTCTGGAACTTGAAGGCCCCATGATACAAGCCGTTGCCTGACAGGTAATCTATCCAGATGAGCAACCCAAAGAGTGGAAGCATGTTTAGGTATACAACCTTTAAACCAGACTGATTTATTCCAAGTGAGCTTAGGACCCTTTGGTCGAAGAAATTCCCAGGTCAAACCGGAGGAAAACTGAGTTAAGGTTGAACCTGGAACTTCCCAAGAATATAAATCTCCCCCCTGAGACTCACTTGGTAAGGACCTGCTGATGAGACAGTCACGCACTGCAGCAACTCTCCCGTGTCTTACACGCTGTGATGGTAACCGCCAGTCTGAGCCAGAGCATGCGTCCATGACGGTGCTTGAAACTGGGATTCCCATCATCTGTGGTCCATCATGCCCTACAAAGTCGAGTAAAGGACCCAAAGGCAACCAATGATCGAGCCAGAACCGCGCATTATTACCATCTCTAACCTCGCAACGCAGGAACTTCTTCGCTAAAGGCCGCAGGGAGAGAAGATTTCTCCAAATCCAAGAGTTATTCGCCATACTTGGAGCGTTCCAGAAACTGAAATCTTTAAGGTTGTGTTTTCTCATCCAAGCAACCCACAAAGAATCAGATTTAGAGAAGAGTAACCAGATCAGTTTTAGATTGAGAACCTTATTCCAAAGACTGAAGTTCCTCAGTCCTAAACCTCCTTCATCCTTTGGTTGACAGATAGAATTCCAAGCTACTTTAGTCCCATGCTTTGTAGAAATATCACCAGACCAAAGAAAGTGATTACACATGCCTTCAATCTGCTTGATGCAACCTTTTGGGAGAATGAAAGCTGACGTCCAGAAGTTGACTGTACTATAGATTACCGAAGAAATCAGCTGCAGCCTGCCTGCGAAGGAAAGGTCTTTCGTTGTCCAGTGATTAAATCTAGCTGAAATGGAGTCAAGAAGCGGAGAATACTCAGATTTTCGCAGCTTTCTGTGGGTTAAAGGGAGCCCTAAATACCGGAAAGGGAAGGAACCCTTGGTGAACCCGAAAACTGCAAGGTTGTCTTGATCATCCGCTTCAATCCCAGCTGTATAGAGAGCCGACTTTTCTCTGTTCATTTCCAGCCCTGAGATGCGATGAAAGTCTTCCAGTGTTTTGGTTAATTCACTCAGGGAGGTGAGGGATCCATCAAAGAACACCATTACATCATCAGCGAAAGCCAGGTGAGATATTTTCAGGTCCTTACCCGTGGGGTGATAACCAATACTGCCGGATTCAAACTTCGTCTCCAGCCATTTACCAAACACCTCCATTGCGATAACAAAGAGATAAGGCGATATTGGATCACCTTGTCTAACACCTTGCGCTCCATTGAAGAAGCCACAGAGGTCACCATTAACATTGATGGAGAAACTGGTAGTTGTTATACACTGCTGGACCCAACCAATGAACACGCGAGGGAAGTGAGCTGCATCAAGAACTTGGAGAATGAAATCCCACCTTAGAGAATCAAATGCTTTCCTGAGATCAACCTTAAGTACACCACGGCTTGAGATATTTTTGTGGTTGAATTTTTGAACCATTTCCGTGGCTAACAGAACATTCTCAATCAGTAGACGCCCTTTCACAAACGCAGATTGGTGGGGAGAAATCATGTCTGGAAGGATTGCCTCAAGTCTCTTAGCAATGACTTTAGAGATAACTTTATAGAGGACATTGCAAAGGGATATGGGTCGGAAGTCCGAGATCTTATCTGCACTTGTTTTCTTCGGGATAAGAGTGATAGTCGTGCAGTTCCATTGCTTTAGCATTCTTCCATTGCGAAAAAACTCTTTCACGGCCTTTATAACATCGTGGCCAATAACAGACCAACCTGCTTTCAAGAACTCAGCATTGTAGCCGTCAGGGCCCGGAGCTTTATTGGCGGGAAGGGCAAAGACTACCTCTCTAATCTCTTTGTCAGTAACCTCAGCAATCAACATAGTCTGCATCTCAGTGGTACACTGAAAAGCGCTGAGAGTTCTAATAAGGTTGCAATCTGATTCAGAAAGAGGATCTGATGCCTTACCGAGTAAGTTTGTAAAGAAGTCCACGCAGTGCTGTTCAATACCAGCCGTTGTTTCAATCCGGCTAGCATTATTATCCAGGAGAAAATGGATCTGGTTGCAGGATCGTCTAGCCGCTGCCGTTTTGAAGTAAAATGCTGTGTTGCTGTCACCATTTTTGAGCCACTGAATCCTGGAACGCTGACAGAAAAATTTCTCCTCAACCAAGGCCAACTCTAACCATCTACTGTGATCTTTCTTCTCCAAATCCGCAAGGCCTGCAGATGGATTAGAGAGAAAGTTCTTCTGGCAATTTGCAAGATCCAACGCAGCTTCACTGACCCGCTTTTCAATGCCAGAGTAGTTATCGCGATTGAATGTCCTAATCGTGCCTTTGAGCATTTTCAGTTTCTTGCTTATGGAGAACATAGCTGTCCCAGGGATATAAGTGGTGCTCCAAAAGTTTGCCACCAGCCTCAAGAAGCTCTCATTATCCAGAAGGTAGTTTGCAAACTTGAACGGCCTACGCTTTTTAATTAATTGGCCTCCAAGATGCACACAAGTGGGGCAATGGTCAGAGAATTCTGGGTCTCGGAATTCACCATAGGATAAAGGGAACGAAGTCAACCAATTATCATTAACAAGGAGCCTGTCGAGCTTCCTTGCAATCGGGTTTGCTAACTGCTTGTTCCACCACGTGAAGTGATGACCGCGATAAGTGAGATCTGAGAGCTGAGCTGATTGGAGACAGATCCTGAATTCTTCCATTCCTCCTGTAATCCTAGTTCCACCGGTAGATGAGTCTTCTGGGTTTAGAGGCTGGTTAAAATCACCAAGAATCATCTAAGGCTTGTCCAATATAACTGAGTTCCCGGCAAGATGAACCAAATCTGACCAAAGCTGCCTCCTTCCATTCCGACAATTAACCGCATAGACAAACAATACAATAAATCCTGCTTCAAACTGAGGCAGCTTGACAAGACAAGTAATAATTTGGGCTGACTTGTGGAGGACAGAAACCCTTACGGACGGATCCCACACCACCCAAATCCTTCCAAGCTCCGCATACTCATAGTTTGCAACCGCATTCCAACCAGGAAAAGTAGATTGAATGAACTTCTGACTTCTAACTACTTTCACCCGAGTTTCAATTAAACTACCAAAAAGAAAATTATTTTGCCGAAACCATTTCCGAAAACTTCTTCGCCGAACTGATTTATTGAAACCCCTAACGTTCCAACAGAATGTGTCTATCATAAAAATTATGTAGAGGGGGGGCATTTGCCCCGGTGCAGATCCTTATTCTTCCTCAAGATTTCTCTCTTCTGCTGCTGCATCAGGAGTTTCTTCTTTCTCTTGGAAGTGACTGTGGTATACTCTTCTTCTTCATTGGAGGATGATGCTTCCTCAGAAGAAAACTCTGAGATTTCTGGTTCTGAAGAAGCTGTGTCCTCAGAGGAAGACGAAGAAGACTGCATTCTCTGATCCTCTTTTCCATTATGCTCCTGCCCATCAATATTTTCCTGTACATGAACCTTCTCCAGCTTATCCAACCCAATATCTATCTCAAGCTTCCCTGATAGATTCGTGTTTGAGGTAGTTACAGCCTTGGTGGCTCTCTTACGTTTCTGCTTCTTCTTCTTGGTAGTCTCCGGTTTTGAATCTGCCTTATCTTTTGTGCCACGGGGGCATGCTCCTGTGTCATGGCCAGTGGATTTGCAAGTGAGGCAAGTGATAGGGGCAGTGGGGCAGCGTTTGATGGAGTGACCCACCTCGCTACAGTGAGTACATGTCGGAGGTAACCATTGGCTGGTTACCAAGATTCGCTGCGTTTGGCCTGATTGGAAGCGAACGTTGACCGCCTCCGGGAGTGGTTTAGTCGGGTCAACAATTGTGTAGACCCTTGCTACTTCCAGGTTGGTCATACTGGCGGTGGAAGGGTGAAGGACAATCGGGTCTCCAACTAATCCAGCAATGTGTTCGAGCCCTTCTTCATTGTAGAAGTGTGGTGGGACATTGTGAAAGTCAATCCACACTGGAGCCGCAGTAAGTTCTGGTGTTACAGGCTCTAAGCCCGGTTCCCATTTAGCTACAAACATCGCCTGGTTTTCAATGTGCCACATTCCCTGTTCCAAGACTCTCTTCCTGGTAATGGGGCATGGTATTTTGATGAGAAAAGACCTATCCGTGAGCTTTGAGACGGTGATATTTCTGAGTCTGTTGCTCCAGATACCGTTCGTGATGGCGTGGAGAGTGCCTGGGGTTGGAGCTCTGCCGTTGAACTGGGGTATGATAAAGTTTTCCCAACGATGCTTATTTTTGGTTATAACAGAGTTAGGGATCTCCACACAAGCTTCACCAGAGTCTAGGAAAAAGGCTTCACCTTTCTTATTCATCTTCTGAGATGAGCCATAAGCAACATCCCGCCATGAGGGCTTGATAGAAGCTTGAGCTGGCGAAGCACCTCCAGAGAGTTGACCTGAGGCAGCACCAGCAGTGAAGGAAGGTTCAACGGAGGAGGGTGCAGCTAGGGACTCAGAGGTCGGGTTCATCGGGGGTACAAAACCTTCGGTTGACTTCGAGAGGTCTTTGGAGATGGAGGAGGCCCGGGAACCAGGAGCCAGCGGGGCTGGTCCCAGATGCGAACGGGGATCTGAGGCGCTGCGGCTGCTCTGCATGGAGGAGTCATCGGACGAGGGTGGATTTTTGTCGGAGGACGGCAAGGAGTGTTTGGGGGAGGGCGGGGGGTGAAATTTTGGGAGGAGCGGAAGAGATGGGTTTGCTTTTTCTTGGCCATGGGTTACAAGCCGACGTCGGAGGCCAGGGCCAGCGCCGGTGGAAGGGGGAGAAGAGAGGAGAACAAGGAAGTCGCACTAGAGTCGCCCTAGAGAGCAAAACGGTGCGTTTTTTTTTCTAAATTTTTTGAGCACCGACTTTTTGACTTGGAGATGGTGGTTTTCGTTGCTGCTTTTTGCATTTGAAGACGGCGAGAAGAAGACTAGTGACGAAGACAAATGATAGAAACTAAATATTAGCCATTTAGTTTTCTGATAAATGATGAAGGAAGCTTGTGATTTTATATATACCCAGTTTGGCATTTTTGGTCATTTTTCAAGTTTTTACATCATTTTCAATATTAAAAAAAACTAATATAGTTGAAACTTAGATGAGAATGAGGACAATATAGAATCTATAAACTAATATTGTTTTCAGTTCCAAAATTATACTATTAACTATATAACATAATTCAATAAAATATCAATATAACAATTCTTTTTTTTCAAATTATTTTTTATTTAATATATTTAAAATATATAAATTATTATGTTATTCATTTTAAAAATAAAATTTATCGCTGTTTTTATCACTTTAAATATTTGGTGTTATTCTTTAAATTATTAATAAAATATATGTACACTCTAGAATAAGTAAACATTCCAACACAACAGAAACACAATTTACAAATGATAGATCAAAATCAAATGAAGTCTAATATGTAAAATATGAAAAAAAAAAATAAATAAAAATATGAATTTAAAATATGAACAAAAGAAAAAATATTTAAATTATTAACTATACAATTACTTATAATAGCTGTAATATTATTAATTTGCAGAAATTTGCTATACATAAAAATGTCGAGAAAAAGAGTTAAAAAGCCTTATAATTGTAAACGTTTATTAGTGTTATTAATATATGTTTATTGGTTACACCCCTAAAGAGAAATATGAATCCAAATAAACGATGCCGACGATGGAAAAAAAATGGAAAAAAAAAAAAAAAAAAAGAAAAGAGGAAAAAGAGAGAGAGAATGTTTAGTTTAATAATCTTTCTTTGATGTTTTGTTTAGTGCAAAGGACAAAGAATCTACAAAAAAAAAACAAAATCACAACAAGGCCATAAAAACATGAATCACGTGCAACAATGATATCAGCCCAGATGTTCAAGACTAAAAACCCCGTACATGTATTAAGGGCCGATTTTCCGTACTAGTTGGTTTAACTCGAGACCAGTTTGGACTTTCTGTAGTTTCTTTGATAATATATTACCATATTGATTGCAGACTTGCAATTCGACAAGGGAGTGAATGATTATTGTTTATCCAATCTATTCTCATATTTCAAATTGTCAAAATGGTAGTTAAATTATTCAAGTTGAATCAGCTAGCACATATAATTTCATCGAGCAGGAGAAACAGAAGATTACAGACCAATGAGGATGTAAAATTATGGAAGTGTGGTGATGATTTTAAATCGGGTTTTACTACGAAGGAAACTTGGAAGGGGGTTAAAGGAGTGTGGTTTCAGTACAATACTCTGAAGTTCTCCTTTCACGCATGGGTCTCCATCTTCAATAGACTGCCCACTGGTGATCGGCTTTCACTATGAAATGGAGACACTATGGTTCTATGTTCACTTTGCAAGGTTTGCTTGAGTCTAGAAACTATATGTTCTTTCAATGTCAATATCTGGGGGAGGTATGGTCGAATCTCACCAAAAAGCTTTTGACAATGGATTACATTAATGTATGGAAAGACATAGTTCCACTCCTCACTAAAAATCGAAGCAAGCTGGACATGTTCCTGTTTTGGTATGTCTTTTAAGCCTCCTTATATGATATATGGAAGAAATGCAATGGCAGAAGGTTTAGGGAAGATCACAAACCTGCATCGGGGCTTATTAAACTCTTTGATAAACTGATTTGAAACTGTATTTCCAGTATGAATCATCGACACAACTCAGCTTACCAAGGGGGCATGGGAATATGCATTGTTCTCACTTAGATAATCACTCCCTGTAATGTAAAGCTTTTGTTTTTCATTTCAAACTCAAACAAACAATTTTAGCTGTAAATTGTATTTTTTGGTTGAATTGATTTAACATTCTTTCAAAAAAAATTAGCATGTTTGATTTTTTTTTTACAGTTTTAATTTACATGGAAACGTGTATAACTACATTATTAATGATTGATAAAGAATCCAGTTATCTATCTTTAATCACACTAAAGGCAAAATATACAATTTCAATGATTACGTCATATTTGAACAACATTTTTAAATTCAATGGAACACAAGTTACTCACTGAACTTATTTTTTACCCACTCACATAACTTAGCCACGAGAATAAAGGAAATTTGATAACATAATTTTGTATGGGTGTTTGAATTCGGCATGCAAAGTTTATGATATGATATTTTCAATTGGGACACATGAAGCCATTAATTTTTTTTATAACCTTGAATGTCCGATAGGCCGGATTCTAAACGACTAGTCCCATGTAATCTGTCTATCAGTACCAGATAAACCTAACTGATCGCAATAGAAATTAGAGATCGATACCGTTTAGTACCACATGTAAATGTTGTGGGATTGATTCAAACTTTGATCTTGTGAGATATCAAACAAAGTCCCACATAGGATAATTAGACAAGGAGTGTCTAATATATAAAGAGATGTCCAACTCTAATAGTACGAGGCCTTTTGGGAAAGAAAACCAAAAGTAAATTCATGCGGGCCAACCTCTTAGGCCCAAAGTGGACAATATCATACTAATCAAAAATTAAAGAGTTGGACATGGGCCTATCACGATCCCAACAAGTGGTATCAGAGCGTTCTAGGTTAAGGACAAGTTTGTGCTAAATCTGATCTCGTGGGGTGTGTTAAGGAAAGCAAAGTCAGAACTAAAGAAGGTCAAGTAAACTTATCTATCGGTTTCATTGACTGCCTCGGAATTTTCTGAAAGCTGCTTTCACGGTGTACCTGAAAAGGAAAAGTGTTATTGAATCAAAAAAAAATCACAAAGTCATGGAACCAATCAAGGGCAAGTTCGATGTGGAAAAGTTAGATGGCAAGGGTGATTTTGGTTTATGGAAATATAAGATGATGTGTCAACTAGAGATCCTAGGTCTAGACAATTGCTTGATTGAGTCTAAACATGTAGGAACAGAGGCCGACACAGATGGTAAGGGTGTTGAGGTGAAACCAGAGCCTCTCAGTGAAGAGAAGGATCGACGATGCAAGAACCTGATATGTATGAGTGTGAATGACACCATACTAAGGAAAATCAGGAAGCAACCCACGGCGCTGGCTCTGTGGAAAGCATTGGAAGGAGACTACCAGACCAAAACCCTACCAAACCGGATCTACCTGAAACAAAGATTTGCAAGTTTCAGAATGGTGGAAGACAAGAGTATCGAAGAGAATTTAAATGATTTTCTAAAATTGGTTGATGATCTCGAGAGCCTTGATATCAATATATCTGAAGAGGATCAAGCAATCCAAATCTTATCAAGTCTACCTCCTAAGTATGAGCCACTGGTTCATACTCTGAAATATGGAAGCGGCAAAGATACTTTAACAATCAATGACGTTATTACTTCAGCTTACTCTAAAGAAGTAGAACTCAAGGAAAGAGGAATGTTATCTAGGCCTAAGGCGGATGCAGAGGGCCTCTATGTCGAAGATAGGGGAAGATCAGCGAAGAAAGGAGGTACAAATTGGAGAGGAAAGTCCAAAGGAAGGAGCAGATCTCAATCTAAACCTCGATACTCTAAGAACAACAAGGGTTGTTTTGTGTGTGGAAAAGAGGATCACTGGAAGAGAGATTGCCCAGACCGAAAGCAATATAAAGGTCCTGGTTCTGCAAACATTGCAAGTAGGTCTCAAAAACCTATGATTCTAACAGCTAGCACCGTGCCAACTAAAAACGAATGGGTGTTAGACTCGGGGTGTACTTTCCACATCACCCCGGACAAAGAATCATTGTTTGACTTGCAAGAATGTGAAGGAGGAACGGTCTTGATGGGAAACAATACTCAAAGTGAGGTTAAGGGCATTCGTAAAGTTAAGATATTGAATCCAGATGAGACAGTGGTGATTCTCACCGATGTAAGATACATACCTTCAATGGCAAAGAACCTTATCTCATATGGACAACTTGAGAAAAATGGATGTTACTATGAAGGAAAGGATTTCTCGGTACAATTCTATAAGGGAAATCAAAAGGTTATCTCAGGCAAGTACAAGGATGGTTTGTACTATCTTCAAGGTTAAGTTATAAAAGGAGAAGCTGCAGTGGTGAGAACCTCAGTAAATTTAACTAATAGATGGCATTCTAGACTCGGTCATATGAGTTTAAAATGCATGAATATCTTAGTTAAGAAAGGATATCTAAGTGAGAAGGAGGTTCACTCACTAGATTTTTGCGAGACTTGTGTGTTAGGAAAGTCCCATAAACAAAGTTTTCCTAAGGCTAAACACAAGAGTAATGGGGTTCTAGAATACATCCACAGTGACTTATGGGGTTCAGTGTCGAATACTGAAACTGAAGTAGGCTGCAAATATTTCATCACATTCGTGGATGATTTTTCTAAAAAGGTGTGGATCAGATTCTTATGCAGCAAGGATCAAGCATTTGAGAAGTTTTCAGAGTGGAAATTATTAGTGGAAAATCAAACATGAAAGAAGATTAAGTGCTTAAGAACTGATAATGGTTTGGAGTTTTGCAATAATCGATTCGATGAATTGTGCAAGAAGTCAGGGATCAAAAGGCATAAGACTTGTGCCTACACACCTCAGCAGAATGGAGTGTCAGAAAGAATGAACAGGACAATCATGGATAAGGTTCGGTGCATGTTATCAGAAACTGGTTTGGAGAAGAAGTTTTGGGATCATGCTGCATCAACTGCAGTCTATCTTAGAAACATGTCACCAAACTCATCTATAGGATTCAAGATTCCTAAAGAGGTCTGGACCGGGTCTAAGATAAGTTTTGATCATATCAGGAGATTTGGAAGTATAGCGTATGTGCATGTTACACAAGAGAAAACAAGTCCCCGAGCTATTAAGGGCGTGTTTATGGGATATCCTACTGAAACTAAAGGATATCGAGTTTGGCTTCCTGATGAAGGAAAATGCACTATCAGCAGAAACGTAGTGTTTGATGAAGAAAAGGTGTTTAAAGATTTCTCTATTTCTGAGGAGGTTAAAAAACCAGAGAAGAAGAAAAAGAAACGAGTAACGTTCAGCACAGACTTGATAAGGGGACCTAGTAACCTAAACACTGACGAAGATGTGGTGTCAGCACAGGTGAATGACACGGCTGACCTAGACTCCTCTGAGACAGAAAGTTCAGAAAATTCAGAAGATGGAAGTGAGTCTCAGGAAGCTGATACAGATCAAGAAGATTCAGAAGCACAAAACTTGGACAACTATATCTTAGCTAGGGACAGAAAGAGAAGGGAAATCAGACCTCCTTCATGTTTTGAGAATGCAGATTTTGTGGCTTATGCTCTTGCGAGTGCAGAGGATATTGAACAAGATGAACCAGGCTCTTATTTTGAAGCAACTAAGAGTAAGGAATGGAAGCTTTGGAAACTAGCTGCGGATGATGAGATGGAGTCTCTAAAGAAGAATGATACCTTTGAGATTGTAAAGAAACCTGAAGGGAAGAAGATCATCGAATGTAGATGGCTATTCAAGAAAAAACCTGGAATACCAGGAGTTGAAAGACCTAGACATAAAGGCAGACTGGTGGCTAAGGGTTACACCCAGGTGGAAGGAGTTGATTATCATGATATTTTTGCTCATGTGGTGAAACACGTCTCTATTCGTCTGATGCTATCAATTACAGTCAATTTCGACTTGGAGTTAGAGCCACTCGACGTCAAGACAGCCTTCCTAAATGGAACGCTTGATGAAGAGATATACATGTACCAACCAGAAGGATACATTGAAAAGGGGAAAGAGAATTATGTGTGGAGGCTCAAAAAGTCATTATATGGGCTAAAACAGTCTCCAAGACAATGGAACCAGCGTTTTGACGGTTTTATGAAGGAACAGAAGTTTCAAAGGAGTGTGTATGATCCGTGTGTCTACTTCAAAGGCAAAGACATAAACGAGATTGTGTACCTATTACTATATGTTGACGACATGCTAGTAGCATCTAAAGATGTCAAAGCTATTAAGAAGTTGAAGAAGAATCTCGAAAAAGAATTCGAAATGAAAGACTTAGGGGCTGCTACGAGAATCCTTGGAATGGATATTGTCAGGGAGAGAAAGGCAGGAACTCTAAAGCTATCTCAGGAAGGCTATTTTAAAAAGGTACTTAGAATTTTTCGAATGGAGGATGCAAAGTCAGTTATCACTCCAGTCAGTAGCCAGTTCAAAATGAAAGTTTAAGTGAGGATGAAGCAGATTTTGAACTCCATTACATGGGCTCTGTCCCATACGCCAGTGCAGTTGGAAGCCTCATGTACGGAATGATTGGATCTCGACCAGACCTAGCCTTTGCAGTAGGCCTGGTGAGTCGTTATATGGGAAAACCAAGCAGAGTTCATTGGGAAGCAGTAAAATGGATTTTTAAGTATCTAAAAGGATCAGCTGGAAGTTGTTTGACATTCACAAAGCACGAAAAGATTGATATTCAGGGGTTTTGTGATTCAGATTTTGCAGCAGATCTAGATAAAAGAAGATCAGTTTCAGGTTATGTATTTAAAGTTGGGGGAAATACAGTAAGCTGGAGATCCACGCTTCAGCATGTGGTGGCTCTTTCAACCACAGAGGCTGAATACATGGCTCTCACAGAAGCCGTAAAAGAAGCTTTGTGGCTTAAGGGTATTTGCAGTGAATTGGGTTTCAAGCAAGAATCAGTTGAGATTTATTGTGATTCACAGAGCGCAATCAGCCTAGCTAAGAATAGTGTACATCACGAAAGAACTAAACACATTGACTATAAGCTACACTTCATCAGAGATCACATTACAGAAGGCACTATCAAGGTTTCTAAGATACACACTTCTCTTAATCCGGCTGATATGCTAACTAAGGGAGTACCTGGGAACAAGTTTGATGTGTGCCTGGGTATCCTCAACGTGGTATGAGGAGACAAGAACCTGCGGAGCACTCGGAAGTAGAAGCCAACATCTCGAAATCAAAGCAACAAGAACTCATTAGTATCAATACGGTGGAGTTCTAGGGATTACGAGATTCTAAGTAATTATGAAAATCAAAAGGGTAAAAAGCTAAAGTTTGATTAAGTGATTACCGGGTGTTCTGAAGCAGGTGGAGTATCCGAAGCCGAAGAAGTGAGCATCGGAGGAAGATTCTGAAAACTTGTTGGAGTTTTTCAGGTGTAACCAAGCCTGTTGAAACGGAAGAAGATGTTCTTCCTCAGCATGCATAAAAGTCTGAGATCGTCATCGGAAGCTGATAATACAAGACTCAAAGGTTAGACTTTTGAGACTGAGGATTCATCTGATAAGACGAAACTTGAAGGATAAAGCTCAAGGGTTACCTGAGCTACTGTATATCGAAGCCAGATCTGGGCATCGAAAGAAACTCTGAGAGGTTGCTTGTGTTGGTACCGACCAATTATGAAGGTAGAAGAGATCGATATAATCTTCAGAGGAGTGAGAACCTCGGTTCCTGGCCAGAATCGAAGCTCGGTTCATCAAGCTTCTACGAAGACGCTAAGATCTGATCTCGAAATCGAGGAAGGGAGACGATGAACTCATGTTTATGGATCTTTCTATTCTCGCGACATGGAAGACGGTGGAGCTCTAAGAGAGGGACATCGCCAGAGCAAGCTCGAGTTATTTTGACTTCACAAAGATTGAGAAGAGAAAGGAAGCATCTAGTGAAGCTCGCCGCTTCAGACAAGAGAGAGTGAAATGCGGTACAGCGATAGGGTTGGTGAATGGGCTTTAAGCCCACAAGGTGGAGATTGTTGGTTTGTAGGCCAAAAGCCCACTACGAATTGCACCTAGCATCATATGGGCCTATTTCCTTGATCACCTGCGAAAGCTCAAAAGCAAGAAGTTAGGGTTTATTGTTGCTAGCTATATAAACACCTGATTGCTTTCTTGTGTTGTAAGGTTTTACGTGTTTCAGATACAAGCTTGCCTATACACAAGTTTGATCACGTTTTGTGATTCATCTGTACTCTCTTATTCATAGTGAAGTTTGGGAGGACAGTCTCCCACGAGACGTACCGTGTTTGAGGACCGGGAACTCGTTAAAGCTGTGTGTTCTTATTGCTTTAGTTTAACTTCTTCATAAACAATCATAAGCAGGATACAAGCTAGCTAAACAAGTAAAGGGATTAACCCTTACAAGCAATTGTTGGTTTGTAGGCCAAAAGCCCACTACGAATTGCACCTAGCATCATATGGGCCTATTTCCTTGATCACCTGCGAAAGCTCAAAAGCAAGAAGTTAGGGTTTATTGTTGCTAGCTATATAAACACCTGATAGCTTTCTTGTGTTGTAAGGTTTTACGTGTTTCAGATACAAGCTTGCCTATACACAAGTTTGATCACGTTTTGTGATTCATCTGTACTCTCTTATTCATAGTGAAGTTTGGGAGGACAGTCTCCCACGAGACGTACCGTGTTTGAGGACCGGGAACTCGTTAAAGTTGTGTGTTCTTATTGCTTTAGTTTAACATCTTCATAAACAATCATAAGCAGGATACAAGCTAGCTAAACGAGTAAAGGGATTAACCCTTACAATTGGTATCAAGAGCGGTTTGACGAAGATCTGCAAGAAGACCAAAATACCCTTCGAGTAGGAATGAGACCCATCAAGTAAGAATGGGAGGTTCGGCAGGAAACTAGTCAAAAGATCCTGGAAGTGTGGGAGGAATATTCTCAAAGTAACCTTGCGATAAAGGAGTTTCGCTGAAAGGAACATTCTCAAAGGAAGCCCTGCGATTACTGGTACAAGATGGTGCCAAGATGATTCACCGAAGGAAAAACACACGAGATGAGTGTGGTCCTTAGTTTGAGGGGGAGAATGTGAGATATCAAACAAAGTCCCACATAGGATAATTAGACAAGGAGTGTCTAATATATAAAGAGATGTCCAACTCTAATAGTACGGTGCCTTTTGGGAAGGAAACCAAAAGTAAATCCATGCGGGCCAACCTCTTAGGCTCAAAGTGAACAATATCATACTAATCAAAAATTAAAGAGTTGGACATGGGCCTATCACGATCCCAACAGATCTCACCAAAATTCTCAACCAGATATTTTTGATATAATTCAAGAAAGTCTAGAAAACAATTATTTTGAATGACTTCTCATCTAGTCAATATCTAAAGTTTTATTAACAACTCTCTAAAGTTTAAAATATGAATTTCAGAAGTACTAATCGTTTTGTTTTTTTTAAATCCAAATATTAATCACAATGAGTTTATTTTTCCACAGGTAAATCATATTCATAAAGAGTCAAATTAGCTGAGTTGCCACTTGTTTTAATTTGCAACTTGTAAAAAATAATTGGCCAAGAAAAACAAAAAGAATTGGTCCTTTCTATATCAGGTAATGTGGAATCTATATTAATATAAGACTTGCAATGGACTTCATAATTTTCAGTCAATTATTTAACCTTGCCTATTATGAAATTAATATGCATGTATGTATAACGTATATATACAAATAATATTTTCCGATGAGGACAAATGCATAAAATGATGTCTCTTTTTGCACTAGATTACATTGACAAATTAGTCGGCTTATTGGATATCTGTACTACAAAAAGTTTTTTTTATATAAGAAAGTCACGGACCATTAGTCATGCATGTTCTCAGAACATATTACTTGGAATCCTTTAACGAACAAAATTACTTGGAATCGCTATGGGATCTATATTTTTCTGGTAATAAAATAATGATACGTATAATCATTAATCTCGACAGAATTTATTATATTTGTTCTAAAATAATGTTCTTTTTCTAGCTATTTAGAGTTAATTGAGATTTCCTTGAATCATCATTTAATGAAATTATTGAGTACGGGGTCAGATTAATGGATTAGAGTGTGAATCTGATATGCTACGATTTTACATTTTTTCAGGAAAATGTTATTTTTTAGTTTTTGCTGGAAAACATAATTTTATGGTTTTGTGAGAAAACATAATTTTCTTGTTTTAGCGGAAAACCTAATTTTACGGTTTAGGCGGAAAAACATAGGTTTATGATTGTGTCTGGAAAATGTGATTTTCCTATTTTGTGGGGAAAAGCAAATTTTCAATTTTGGCAAAATGTGATTTTTCAGTTCTTGGCGAGAATCTACGATTTTGTTTTTTTTTGAAAAAATTGCAATTTTCTGGTTTTGACAAAAACTTATGGTTTTCCGATTTTGACGGGAAATTGCGATTTTCAAATTGTTGAAGGAGACGCAATGTTTCAATTCTGAAGGGAAAAACATTTTTTATGTTTTCGATCGAAAACTTGATTTTACGGTTTTGATGAAAAATACGATTTTACGGTTTTGACAGGAAAATATATATTAGCATTTAAGCAAGAAAAAGTGATTTCACATTTTTTGACGGGAAAACGTGATTTTAAGGTTTAGACGAAAAATGTATTTTACGTTTTGGTGAAAATATAATTTTATGATTTTGGTTAAAAATATAATTTATGATTTTCAAGAAAAATGCGATTTTCAGTTTTGATGAGAAAACGAGATTTTTTGGTTTTGCTGAAAAACATAATTTTCTGATTAAAATATTATAAAACTAAGTTAATTAATTTTTATATTTTTATTAAGAGTATTTAGGTATTTTGGATTTTGAGATGCAAATGTAAAGCTCAAGCTCTACATTTGTCTAAACAAACAACATCTTAATATTAGCATCCATATGCAGTTATTGGAAACAAAAAGAACAGGGCCTAAATAACTCTAAATCTCTTTGTCTTGATTGCAGGGAAGGCAAGTGGACGTTTAGATTTATTCTAGTTAACAGAACTAGCTAGAACATACAAATTATTATTTTTGTTTCAAAAAAAACAGATTTCGTTACGTTATAGTTTCGGTATTCTCAAAATAAATTTATAAGTATATAAATATTAATATTATTATTTAATTATAAATTTTTTAAATTTAATAAAAATCAACTAAAATATTATATGTATTTTGAGAACCTAGTAACTAGATTCGCAAATTGGGAGTGCTATTACATGTGCTTTAGAGCATGATTATTGGGGGTCCTAAGGTGGGTTTCTTAAGTCGTGGGACCCATGAACAGTGTAAGGATCGGTTACAAAAACTATAGATTAAGAACCGGTTCTTATGAGTTTCTTATACTGTTTACGGGTTCCACTGACACGTGACAACTCGCGATTGGTTCACTTTAAAAAAAGTAAAAAAAAAAAAAAAAAAAAAAAAATTGGTTTCTTTGGTTAACGATGCCCTTAGTGCACTACTATCGGTTACAGTGAATATTTTCGGTGCACCATGTAAACTATCATTTACCACTGTACCCTTCTTTACGAACCTCCAAAGCATTTTTTATTACATCCCATAAGAAAACCTATCATTCATGTTTTCTATGATAAAGGTCCTCCGCAAGATTCGATTTTGATGCTTGTAGAGAGGGGAACCACTGGACATTTTATAATCTATCCGTAACTATTATTTTAGTTGCTCAGTCAAAAGGCTATTATTTAAGAGCACCCTTAACCAAGGGTTTTTACCCTTGGTTTCCACAAAATCCCACTTCCCAACATAAGCAATGGTGCTTAGGGCATGTTCAACCCAAGCAACCCTTTTGGGTTGCTTATTTTTATTTTTATTTTTTTTTATTTTAAAAAAAAAAATAAAAAAATAAAAATAAAACGAACCACTCACGGGTCGCCACGTGTCAGTGGGACCCGTGAATAGTGCAAGAACCATGCTAAATGGGTTGCTTATTTTGGCAACTTAAACTATCCTCTCTCTTCAAAATAAGCAACTCTTCCTTAAGCAACCCTCCTAAGCAACCCCATTGAACGTGCTCTTATAGTGCCTAATTAAGCATCATTGCTTGCACTATTCACGCCATGTGTCAGCCTATCATTGGACAATTCTTTTTTTTTTCTTTTTTTTTTTTAAATAATTAGAAAAGAAAAAAAAAAAATAAGCACCCCTAATGGGGTGCTAGGGTTAATGGTGCTCTAAGTTGCTTCCATATTTAGCTAGCTACGTCAATCTTTATTAGGGTTTTTGATTGATAATAATATATCTTCTGAAACTAATAATATTATATACGGTTGTATATGCAAACTTGAAATGTATAAATAGAGTAAGACAGCCGTGCGTATTACTCAAACTTGTAGTAAGATTCATCTACTACTAGCTCAAAAGTAAAACCTCTTTTCACTTCCCAATAAAAATTCTAACACACCAAGCTTTTTAACCATGGTCATGAGTATTATGAATCCATCTACTTTCACAATTCTTATATTTTCCTTTACGTTGGTCGTGACTCTCGGGATGCTTTCCTTGAGATCCGAGAAACCAAAAGGCCAGCTTCCTCCGGGGCCACGGGGATGGCCGATCATAGGGAACTTGTTCCATATGATCATGAACCGCCCCGTTCACGTTTGGATCCACCGTTCCATGGAGGACATGCAAACGGAGATAGCTTGCTTCCGCTTCGCTCGCGTCCACGTTATCACCGTAACCTCAGACGAGATCGCTAGGGAAGTGCTTAGAGAAAAAGACGAGGCTCTTGCAGACAGATCGGAGTCGTATTCGAGTAATCTCATTAGCCATGGCTACAAAGAAGTTGCTTTCTCTTCCTACGGAGAGAGTTGGAAGCTGATGAAGAAAATGATGACGACAAAACTAATGTCTCCGACAACGTTGAACAAAACCCTCGGTGATAGAACCCTAGAAGCGGATAATATCGTCACGTATGTTCTCAATCTACCCCGACCAGGGCCCATTAACGTGAGAGATGTTGTCTTAACGTATTGCCATGCCGTGATGATGAGGATGATGTTTGGCCAGAGGCATTTCGATGTAGCGGCTGAGGACGGAGGTCTCGGGCCCAAAGAGAGAGAGCACATGGACGCAATTTACCGAGCTCTTGATTGTTTTCACAGCTTTAATGTTACGAATTACATCCCTTTTCTTAGAGGATGGAACATTAACAAAGAGGAGGCGCAGGTTAGAGAAGCGGTTGATATCCTCAACAGATGCAGCGACCCGATCATCCACGAGAGAATGCATTTGTGGAGGAACAAAGGCGGGAAGGAGACAGAAGAAGATTGGCTCGATATTCTCATCACCCTTAAAGATGACCAAGGAATGCCTTTGTTCACATTTGATGAGATTAGGGCTCAATGCAAAGTAAGTGATATTCACACTAACAAAGTGTGACATAACATTAATTAAGGGTTTAATATTTCATGCATATTTTCCCATATGTAGGATATGAATGTTGCCGCAATTGATAATACGATGAATAACGTGGAGTGGACGATAGCGGAGATGTTGAATCATCCTGAGATTCTTGAAAGAGCCACTAATGAATTGGACGTTGTAGTTGGCAAAAACAGACTTGTGCAAGAATCAGACATACCACAACTCAACTACATCAAAGCTTGTAGTAGAGAATCTTTCAGGCTTCACCCAGCTAATGCCTTCAAGCCTCCTCATGGAGCCCGACAAGATACTACTCTCGCTGGTTATTTCGTTCCCAAAGGTAAAAATCCTTCATTTTGTTATAAAAAAAAATAATACGCAAGGCATGTGCATGGACAATAATCTAGTGTGAGAAAAAAGTGTTGGGAAAATTACCCAATATTCTTCGTGAGATGAAGATGGGATTTAGACAACTAAGAGTTTAAGAAAAAGACTCTTAATATTTAGGAAAGGGATTTACTACAAAATATGAAATTTTAGGAAACTCTCTCTTACAAGTGTTTTTCTCTCTTGTTTTTCTTTTTGCTTGATTGATTACAAATGAACTAAACACCCCTATTTATACTAATGGAAAGGTAACTATTAAAAATTCTACACACTTCTTTCTCTACACACTTCCTTTTCTACACACTTCTTTTTCTACACACTTCTTCATCTTTCTCCACTTTTCTCTAGATTTTTCTTCTTCTTGGGCTAAGGTTAATTGGGCTTAAGGAGGAAAACCCAACAAATCTCCCCCTTTCCGACTTAGCCCGAAACCGTTGTCATGCCGGTGCCTTTGCAGCAATCTTCAAACTTCTTGATCGGTAGTACTTTGGTCATAAAGTCTGACCAGTTTTCATCTGTGTGTACTTTGTTGAGATGTATGAACTTCCCTTCAAGAACTTCTCGTATCCAATGATGCCGAATATCAATGTGCTTTGAGCGAGAATGAAATGTTGGATTCTTTGCTAAGTGAATAGCACTTTGGTTGTCACACATCAAGTTGTACTTGTCTTGCTTTACTCCCAACTCAAGCAAGAAGTTCTTCATCCATAACATCTCCTTGCATGCTTCCGTTGCTGCGATATACTCTGCTTCTGTGGTGGATAAGGTAACACACTTTTGTAGCCTCGATTGCCAGGAAACAGCTCCCCCTGCAAAGGTAACCACAAATCCTGAAGTTGATTTTCTCGAGTCTTTATCACCAGCCCAATCTGCATCGGTGTAACCGTTCAACTCAAGTTTTCCATTGCCAAAGCATAGACACCTCTTTGTTGTGCCTCGTAGATAGCGTAGGATCCACTTAACTGCTTTCCAATGCTCCTTTCCTGGATTTGCTAGAAAGCGACTCACAACTCCTACAGCATATGCAATGTCGGGTCTGGTGCACACCATGGCATATATGAGACTGCCCACTGCTGATGCATATGGGGTAGTCTTCATTTCTTCTTTCTCCTTCTCACTTGTTGGACTTTGTTCTGAATTTAGCTTGAAATGTCCAGCAAGTGGAGTATTTACCGGCTTTGCTTTGTGCATGTTGAATCTCTCCAACACCCTTTCAACATATCATTCTTGGGACAACCATAAAAGTTTCTTTGGCCTGTCCCGAGTTATCTTCATTCCAAGAATCTGTTTAGCTTGCCCCAAATCTTTCATAGCAAAAAACTTTCCTAAGTCATTCTTCAATGCGGCTATCTTGTTGCGGTCTTGGCCCACAATCAGCATATCATCAACATAAAGTAATAATATGAGAAAGTCACCGCTTTCGTACCTCTTTATGAAAGTGCAATGATCATTCTTGGTTTTCTTGAAGTTATGATCCACCATGAAAGAGTCAAACTTCTTGTACCATTGTCTTGGGGCTTGCTTGAGACCATAAAGGCTCTTCTTTAATCGGCATACCAAGTCTTCTTTTCCTGGGACCTTGAATCCTTCGGGTTGCTCCATATAGATTTCCTCCTCGAGGTCACCATGTAGAAAGGCTGTCTTAACATCGAGTTGTTCAATCTCTAAGTCTAGGACCGCAGCTAGACCAAGAACCACTCGGATAGAGGACATCTTCACCACTGGAGAAAATATTTCTTCAAAATCTATGCCTTTCTTTTGGTTGAATCCTTTCACAACCAATCGGGCTTTGTATCTTGGATTTGAGCTTCTCTCCTCATACTTCAACTTGTACACCCACTTGTTTTTCAAGGCTCTCTTTCCTTTTGGTAGCTTCATTAACTCATAGGTGTGATTGTCTTGCAAGGATTGCATCTCATCTTGCATAGCTTCTACCCATTTGTCTTTGTGAATGTCTCCTATAGCCTCCTCATAGCTTTGTGGCTCCCCCTCATCTGTAAGATTCACATACTCATCTCGATAGTATCTTACAGATGGTCTTGTCTCTCTTCCAGATCTTCTTGGCTCATGTTCTTCCTCTGGATCCATTTGCTCTTCTTCTTCGCTTTCATCACCATTTAGATCCATGATGGGACCCTCTTCGCCATCTCCTCCAATCACTTGTTCATGATCTTGGGGCTTATGAGAATCTTCACTCCTTACAACCCTTAGCTTTGGTTTCTCTGATTTATTGATGTCTTCGATTGTTTGATCTTCGAAGAAAACAACATCTCTACTCCGAATCACTTTCCTGTTAATTGGATCCCAAAGCCGATAGCCAAAATCATCCTTTGGTGAACCAAGGTAGATGCACTCTTTAGTTTTAGAGTCTAACTTGGCTCGTTCATCCTTAGGAATGTGGACGAATGCTCTACACCCGAACACCTTCAAATGATTGTAGGAGACCTTCTTACCCGACCAAACTTCCTCCGGGATATCGCCTTCCAAAGGAACTGATGGTGTAAGATTTATAATATCCACTGCAGTCTTTAAAGCTTCTCCCCAAAATGGCTTGGGTAGTTTAGCGTGAGAGAGCATGCACCGAACTCTTTCTGTAATCGTTCGATTCATTCTTTCAGCAAGCCCGTTCAATTGTGGCGTCTTTGGTGGTGTCTTCTCCATTATGATTCCATGAGCTTTGCAAAATGCTTCAAAAGGACCTCGGTACTCTCCACCATTGTCTGATCGAACACACTTGAGTTTTTGACCCGTACTTCTTTCTGCTTGGGCTACAAACTCCTTGAAAGCATCTAGAACTTGATCTTTTGTCTTCAAAAGGTATACCCATACCTTCCTTGAATGGTCATCAATAAAGGTGACGAAATATGATGCACCTCCATTTGATTTCTCAGACATGGAGCATACATCAGTATGCACTAGATCAAGAATATGCTTCCTTCTTGTGGGTGTAGAAGATCTTCGGAAAGCGACTCTATGTTGTTTTCCGGCTAAGCAATGATGACATGGTGTGAGATACGTATCTCTCATATCAGGAATAAGTTTCTTGCGAGAAAGTATCTTAAGACCTTTCTCACTCATATGCCCAAGTCTCCGGTGCCATGTATCCATGTCGTCGCTTGCAACATTAACTTCCTCCTTGCAAAGCTTGGCTTGTGTTACGTATAATGAGCCTTCTTTTCTTCCTCGAGCCATGATCAAACTCTCTTTGGTTAGCTTCCACTTGCCACTGCCAAAGTGGCTATCAAAACCGGCATCATCAAGCTTCCCTGTTGATATGAGATTGAGTCTCATATCGGGAATATGTCTCACATCCTTAAGAACTATCTTACACCCAGTGTTTGATGTAAGAATAACATCCCCCTTTCCAACGATCTTGCTTCTTCCTTGGTTTCCCATTTGAACATCACCAAAGTCACCACTTTGGTAGGTTGTGAAGAAGCTTCCATGAGGGGTGACGTGAAAAGAAGCACCAGAATCAACGATCCATGAGCTATCATCAGAGCTAAGATTACATTCTCCAACGAGATATAGGTCTTTGCTCTGGTCTTCAACAATGGTGGTAGTCTTGTCTTCATGCTTCTTCGGAGGATTGAACCGGTCTGGTTTAATATTACCTGCTTGTTGATCTTTCTTGAAAAATCGACACTCCGACTTCATGTGGTTTGGCTTGCCACAATAGTAGCAGGTTACTCTTGTTCGTGACTTGGATCTTCTTCGAGATTGGTCTCGTCCTCTGCTTCTGTTGTGAACACGAGTCTCCTCTCTACCTCTTCTATCAACAATGTTGGCTTCTGAATAAGAACTCGAGTCTCGTTCCTTCCTCCGGACTTCTTCATTTAGAAGGCTATCACTGACGGTGTCCATGGTAAGCTTTCCCTCCGGTGCTGAATTGCTTAGAGTGACAACTAGTGTGTCCCAACTCTCCGGTAGTGAACTAAGGAGTAAAAGGGCTTGCATTTCATCTTCAACCTTCATATCAACTTTGTTAAGCTGATTTACGAGTCCCTTGAAATTATTCAAGTGCTCCATCATGTTTTGGCCATCCTTGTACTCCAACTTTACCAACCGTCGGACAAGAAGAGCTTTGTTTCGAGGCGTTTTCTTTTGAATCATAGACTCAAGCTTTGTCCATAATTCATAAGCATTTGTATAGGTAGATACATGTTCAAAGAGAGATCGGTCAATGTACTTACACTACAAGAAAGGAGGGTAACTCCCGACGGACATTCCGACGGAGAGCGCGGCCGTCGGAATATACCGACGACTTTCCGACGGCAACCCGACGAAAATGGTAATTTTGTTTTCGTCGGAATTTTGTCAGAAAAACCCGACGAAATTCCGACAACATCTCATCCGTCGGAAATTACCGACAGATATCCGACGAATTTTTGACGACTTTTTGTTACCGTTGGACATCGTCGGGACTCCGTCGGAAATTCCGTCAAAAATTCCCGACGGAACACGTATCCGTCAGGAATCCGTCAGAAATTCCCGACGGAAAGTAGTGTTCGTCGGGAATCCGTCAGAAATATCGATGATTGTTGTTACCGTTGGAAGTAGTCGCTAATCGGTCAGATATCCGTCAGACATTTCCGACGGATTTCCGACGGTTTCAGCAATGTCCGTCGGAAATCCGTCAGAATTCCGTCAGAGTGTCGGCATCATTCTTCTATAAATACATGCTCTCCTCATTTCCCCTCATTCACTCTTCACTTCCCTCTTCTTTCTCTCTTTGGAAACAACATTTTCGAAAAAAATCATGTCTTCATATAATTTTCGTGCGTGGATGGATAATTATCATATGGATCCAAACACCAATTTACTTACGGAAGAATACGCGAGAGGCATTGGAGAATTCATGACGGTAGTTCAACGCCAACCAGAAGCAAATACTGGTATGTTAAGATGTCCCTGCTCTTCATGTAAAAATAGTAGGGTTTTAAAGGAATGGGATGTTTGGAAACATTTATATAAGAAAGGGTTTGATAGGAGTTACAAGGTTTGGTATCTTCATGGAGAAACTAGTTATGAATATGGTAGTACTAGCGAAACTCAGATTGTGGATAGGTTAGAAGAACTCGGAAATAGGTTTGAAGAACGAAGAGAAGATGTAGATTATGGTTATGGTATGGAGCAGATGGTTAACGATCACTACAGAGGGGAAGAAGAACCCAATGCAGAATCTATGCGATTTTTTGAAAGGTTGGATGCAGGAAAACAACCTTTGTACACAGGATGTAGAGATGGTCATTCAGCTTTATCATCTGCAACTAGATTGATGGGTATTAAGACAGATTATAATTTAGCTGAAGAATGTGTGGATGCGATTGCTGATTTTGTTAAAGGTGTTCTACCTGAGGGAAATCTTGCACCGGGATCATATTATGAGGTGCAGAAACTTGTTGCGGGTCTTGGCTTGCCGTATCAGATGATAGACGTATGCAGAGACAACTGCATGATATACTGGAGAATGGATGAGAAACGGGATAAATGCAAATTTTGCGGGAAAGCTCGTTATCAGGATACAAGTGGAAGAGTTCTGGTGCCTTACAAAAAAATGTGGTATTTGCCTTTGACGGAAAGATTGAAGAGGCTTTACCAGTCTGAACGCACAGCCCAACCAATGAGATGGCATGCAGAGCACTCTAGAGATGGTCAGATAAGACATCCTTCAGATGCAAAAGCTTGGAAACATTTTCAATCAACATATCCGGAATTTGCGCATGAGAGCAGAAATGTCTATCTTGCATTATGTACTGATGGTTTTAACCCATTTGGAAAGAGCGGGAGACAATATTCTTTGTGGCCAGTAATTATGACACCATACAACTTACCGCCTAATTTGGCCATGCGACGAGAGTTTTTGTTTCTCTCCATTCTCGTCCCTGGACCAGAACATCCCAGAAGATCACTTGATGTTTTTCTTCAGCCACTGGTATATGAGTTGCAACAACTATGGACGCATGGTGTTGAGACATACGATGTTTCATGCAAACAAAACTTTCAGATGCGAGCAGTACTTATGTGGACGATAAGTGATTTCCCAGCATATGGTATGTTATCTGGATGGACAACGCATGGGAGGTTATCATGTCCATACTGCCAAGATAGCACAGATGCTTTCCAACTAAAACACGGAAGGAAAACGTGTTGGTTTGACTGTCACAGAAGATTTCTACCACCCGATCATCCATATCGTAGGAGTAGAACTTTGTTTACGAAGAACAAGAGGGTGTTTGACGGTCCACCTCCAGAAGTTAGTGGAGAAGATTTGTGGAAACAATTAAGAGATTTTGGTGCAGAAAGGACCCCAGACGTTGGTCGACATGAAGGTCGTCCAGTTGATGCTGTTGGAGAACTACACAACTGGCACAAAAAGAGTATTTTCTGGGATCTCCCTTACTGGAAGGATCATCTGTTGCGGCATAATTTAGATGTCATGCATATTGAGAAGAACTTTTTTGATAATCTGATGAACACGATCCTTAACGTCCAAGGTAAAACGAAGGATAATTTGAAGTCAAGACTTGATTTGGTCGATATTTGTGATCGTTCTGAACTTCATGTCGATGAGAACGGTAAGGCTCCTGTTCCCATATATCGGTTGGATGCAGCTGCAAAGGAGGAGTTCTTTGATTGGATTACGGAGAGGGTTGCATTTCCAGACGGGTATGCATCAAATTTGGCCAACTGTGTCGATAAAAGTGAAGGAAAGTTTATTGGCTTGAAGAGTCATGATTGTCATGTAATGATGCAGCGCCTCCTTCCGTTTGCCTTTTCCGCGCTATTACCTCGAAATGTTCACGAAGCAATTGCAGGAATAAGTTCTTTCTTTCGTGATTTATGCACGAGAACAGTCACCGAAGAGGGAATTCGCAATTTGAAGGAGAAAATACCTGTGATTCTGTGCAACCTCGAGAAGATATTTCCTGCATCATTTTTTGATGTAATGGAACATCTTACTATTCATCTGGCAAGGGAATTGGAACTTGGTGGTCCCGTGAACTACAGATGGATGTATCTTTATGAGCGTTACATGTATCATCTGAAGAAGAAAGTCAAAAATTTGAGCAAGGTGGAAGGATCTATAGTCGCACAGATGATCAATGAAGAAACTTCGAACTTTGCAGAAAACTACTTTCCATCAGAAGTGCAGACAAAAAACAGAAGACCTGCTCGGCATGATGACAGAGGGGAAAGGGCAACATATCATGTCTATGTCCCGAACATCTTTACTGATATTGGACGACTTAGTGGGAAATCAAAGAATCGAAGACTTACAGAGAGAGAGCTTGGTCATTTGCATACATATTTACTCACCAACTGCGAAGATATTCTACCATATGAGAGGTAAATATTCATATTTCATTTTACAATAAGTGATTTAATAAGTTCTATTTTAGATTACTGATTAGTTCAATTTTTTTTGTAGGACGTATATGGCATTTTTGAGGTCAACTTATAGACACGCCACAAATGATGAGCTTGAACAACTTAAACAAGAAGGATTTGCTACATGGCTGCTTAAATATGTGAGTGTGTTGGAATTTGAATATTTATTTTAATAAATTACATATGCTCACTAATTTACATATGAATCTTGAATATTTGTAGGTGAGAGATGGTATGGCAAGCGGTGAAGTATTTGATGATTGGATCCAGGAATTTGCGTGTGGACCAAAGAGTATGGCGAAGTCATATCCAAGATATTGTACTCGGGGATATGCATTTACAAGGGAGGGCGTGTCAAGCAAAACTTATGATTCTGGTGTTTCGTCTTCATCCGGTGATGATGTTTACTACGGAAAGATAAAAGAAATTTTGGAGATCCAGTACCCCGGTTCTGTTGCATTGCGTTGTACTGTTTTCTTCTGTGATTGGTATGACAACACTCTAGATCGAGGGGTGAGAACCGACGCATTTGGTGTTACATCATTACATTCACGGAGGAAACTGCAATATTATGATCCTTTCATTCTTGCTTCGCAAGCTGATCAGGTATGACAATTTTACCCCATATATAATGCATAGTATATCCATATATTTTGTTGGTTACATATTATACTAACAATATATTTTGTGCAATATATAGGTTTGCTACATTAGTTACCCTCGAGTTACGTATAGGGACGACCCGTGGATTACTGTAATGTCAATTAACCCAAGAGGACGAGTACACGGAAGTTCTGATAATGACCCATTACAGTCAAACTCTGCAAGCAATGTAATTACTCCAACTGAAGATGTAGCAAGTGTTGAACTCGTGGTCGATTTTACCGAGTTTGACGATGATGCTGTTGTACACTCCGAGGACGAGGCTGAGGTTGGAGAGTTTGACCAAGATTCTGATTCTGATTCTACAGATTCCGAGTAGATTTGTATTGTAATATATTTAAATATTTATGTATCTCTTTCTTAACTTATATTGAGAGTTGTACGTTGTTTTAAATTTATAGTTATGCATTGTCTAAGTTAATGAAGTTATTTTTAGATCAATTTGTATAAGTTGTATAAGTAATATTTTAATTTTATAAGTTGTGGGAGTCTTCTCTCTAAGGTAAAAAAATAAACTTTATGAGAATATTGATATTCCCGACGGATTCCCGACAGAAACGTGCAAGTCCGTCGGGAATCCGTCGGAAAATACCGGCGAATTTCCGACAGTTTGAGGTTTCACAATAAAATTAGACTACCGTCGGAAATCCGTCGGAAATTCCCGACGGATTCCCGACAAAAACGTGCCCGTCCGTCGGGAATCCGTCGGAAAAAACCGGCGGATTCCTGACAGTTTGAGGTTTGTACAATAAAATTAGACTGCCGTCGGAAATCCGTCAGAAATTCCCGACGGATTCCCGACGACTTTCTAATTTCATTGTGCAAATGCCTAATTTTGTCATTTTTTTGGATACGGAAAATGTCGAAATGACACTTCTTAAGTGTGTAATAGTATATTTATTCATAAGGAATGAAATTTTCATCTAAAAAAATTATTACGAAGAATATCGACATATTCTTTATATATCACCTTAACACTTATACATTTAAAGATATACATTGCGAAAACCTACTTTCACAGTAAGTGCTTTGTGTAATCGGTATTATTTTAAATATTTTAATGGTTATAGCCCCTCGAAATCATTAACATACAGAGATTATCATATAATCAAGTTATCCACAATATTATGAAACCCCAAAACTATAAAATGACACAATCCGTCGGGAATCCGTCGGAAATTCCCGACGGATTCCCGACGGATGCATATAAATGGATCGATCGATCTGGATTTCGGATCGATCGATCACTTTTCTCGTTTTCTCTCGGCTTTCTTGGATCGATCGATTGAGTTTTCCTATGTATTAGAATCGATCGATTGATGTCTAATTGCTCTTCCGTCGGAAATCCGTCGGTAACTTCCGACGGATTCCCGACGGATTAATAAAAAAATGCTCCTCCGTCGGAAATCCGTCGGAAGTTACCGACGGATTTCCGACGGATGTATAAAAAATTGCTCCTCCGTCGGAAATCCGTCGGGAATTCCCGACGGATTTCCGACGGAGGAGCAATTTTATTTGCCTTGGAACTCGTTAGTCTCGAGAAGTACAATATCCCGACGATTTCCCGACGGATGTTTTACCGACGGACCTGTTTTCGTCGGAATGCCGTCGGGAATGTGGTTTACCGGGAACAAAAAAAATCGAAATGTTTATTAAAATTTCCCGACGGAATACCGACGGCATATTTCCGTCGGTATGTTTTTAATTATATTTTCCTCTTTCTTCTTCCTTCTCCATTTCTCCTCTCTTCCTCTCGGGTCTCTTCCTCTTCTCCGCCATTTCTTCTTCGTTTCTCTCCGATTTCGCCGGTTAATCCTCCAAATCTCTCATACTTCTATCCCAAATCATGTAAGTGTCTAATCTCTCTTCTTATTAGTTGTTTTTTGAGGATTTGGAAGTTAGGTTTAGGGATTTTAGGTTTCAAATTTAGGAACTTTGGTTAGAATGGATAGTTTTAGGAATTAGATCTTAGATTTGTGTTGTTAGGTTGTGATTTACATTAGTTTTGATTGTGTTTTTGTGAATGTTAGTTTATTTTCTTGTTTTGGAATTTTAAAGTTAAAATATTTATGTAAAACATTTAAAAAAACGTTTTCTTATACTTATATATATAAATATATATATATATATATTTAAAAACGTTTTCTAATTATTATATATATTTTAAAACATTTAAAAAAACGTTTTCTTATACTTATATATATAAATATATATATATATATATATATATATATATTTAAAAACGTTTCTAATAATTATATATATTTTAAAACATTTTTAAAAACGTTTTCTAATAATTATACATATTTTTAAATTTTTTTGAAAAGGTTATTTGTATTTATAAAAAAAGGTTTCTATAACATTTTAAAACATTTTATAAAAACGTTTTCCAATAATTATACATATTTTTAAATTTTTTTAAAAAGGTTATTTGTATTTATAAAAAAAAGGTTTCTATAACAATTTAAAACATTTTTTAAAAACGTTTTCTAATAATTATACATTTTTAAAAAATGTTATTTGTATTTATAAAAAAAAGGTTTCTATAACAATTTAAAACATTTTTTAAAAACGTTTTCTAATAATTATACATTTTTAAAAAATGTTATTTGTATTTATTTGTGTTTATATATAACATTTATATAATAAAAATAAGGTTCTTACAATTGTTTTTAGTATTTATATAAATAAATTCATATAATAATGATATTTTTTTCAGGTCCGGTGACGGGTCCGGTGACGGAGCTAGGCTACGTCGTTACACTCCCCGAGGACGGAGTGGTTCGGCCAGCAATTCTCGGGGAGGATCGCAGTCTTCTCGGGGAGGATCACAGTCTTCGCAGGAGCATACTTCTTTTCCGGCATATGTTCCTCACATTCCAGCTCCCATTCCACCTCTAGCTCCACATGCAGAGGCTCCGCACCCACCGGGTAGAATGCCGGTTGATGAGTTGGTTCGACAGCCCGGTCGAGATCATCTCAGGGTACTTCATCCTTACCCACGGGGAAGAACTACATGGTTAGTTTTTAAATATTATTTTTAATATATTTTTCCAATTATATAATTTATAACAATTTTTTTTGGTAGGTTCAACAAGTCCGGAAATGGCATCAGCAAGAGCATTAATCATATGATGTATAGCATGCTGAATACGGGGTATAAGACATACAGTGTGATGCCAGATACCGAGCAAGATCTGTGGTTTCGTCAATTTGCGGTATTTTCCTTTTTTTTTTACTTTATGTATTTCTTAATAATTTTATTATATTATTTTTATTAATATTATGTGTGTTTTCTTTCAGCAAGACTTCAACTGGGAGTCTGGCTTGACGGAAACTGTCCGTAAGGCATTTCACAGGAAGGCTTCATCTGTTTATACCAAGCAACTGAACGAGTGGAAGCAGGTTTGGAAGAAGGGGAAGATGCCAAAGAGCATCAACCTTACGGTTTGGAAGGAGCTGATTGATCATTGGTTGGAGGATGCGACTGAAGAGATTTCGGTCAGAAACTCGGGCAACCGCATGAGTGTCCGTGACGGAGCAGGGGTGTACACCCACAACCTCGGCGCCTGCAGCTTATCCACTAAGGAGGACCAACTTGTAAGTATGTTACATATTTTTTACTTTTTTATAATTCTATATGTTTACTAAGTTTTTTATATATTATTATAGATTGAAGCAAACGACGGGAAACCCGTCGACCAGCTCGCTGTCATGGAGGCAGCGTACACCAACAAGAAGACTGGAGAAATCAACAATGTAACAATTAAAGGTGTCGTGGACTTGGTGAAGATGCAGAAACAAGACTTCCTAGCTTCTCAGCCTCCTCTTACCGGTGATGACGAATCTGATGCTTCCACCCAGTTCTCCCAAACCCAGCGAATCAACGAAATGGTCGAACGGGTAAATTTCTTAGATTTTCATTTCATTAATCATTTATTTTCATAATATTATAATAATCTAAGTTTTCAGGTAAATTTCTTAGATTTTTTTAATTTTATTAATCTCTTAATAGGCGGTCCCAAAGAAGAAAGGTTATCTGGTCGGTTTGGCTCGTCGTGCTTCTTCGTGTCCTGCATCGTCTTCGCAATCTTCATATGCTGATCCGATGATCATTGAAGAGCTTCAAGACAAGACTCAGCGTATTCAAGCGTTGGAGACCCAGAACGCTACAGTTATTGCTCAGATGGCACAACAATCGGCTCAAATGGAGCAACAGTCGGCTGAGATGGCGGCATATCGAGAGGAGATGGCGGAGACCAGGAGGTTAAACCAGGAGCTTATGAAGAGGATGGAGGATATGTTTTCTAGCAGGTTTTAGTGTTTTTTATTAAATTATGCACTTTTTGAATGTTTTTTTTAATTTTGTAAAACTTTAAATTTCTATAATATATTTTTGTGTTATTTTATATTAAATTTGAATATTTTTAAATAATTCAATTAAATAAACTAAAAAAATAAAATATTAAAAAAAAAATTTTAAATACAAATCCTGAATAACCCGACGGCCAAGATCCGTCGGAAATTCCCGACGGCAACCACCCGTCGGAATATACCGACGGCCTTTCCGACGGCTATTGCCGTAGGAATATTCCGACGGATAAGGCCGTCAGAAATTCCCGACGGATGATTGCCGTCGGGAATTTCCGACGGATCTTGTCCGTCGGAATATTCCTACGGCAATACCCGTCGGAATAGCCGTCGGTATATTCCGACGGATGATTGCCGTCGGGAATTTCCGAGTCCTTTCCGACAGAATTTTCCGATCAGGTATTTGGTCGGGACGGCGTCGGAAATTGTAGTCGTCGGAAATCCTCGGAATTCCGTCAGAATTTTCCGACGGATTCCCGACGACATTTGAGTTTCCGACGAAGCCATATCGACGGCCTTTTTCGTCGGAATTTCGTCGGGAATAGCTATTCCCGACGAAATTTCGACGAAAAGGGCCGTCGGTATTGCGGCAGCATCTTGTAGTGTTACGGATTACAGCAACCGCCTTTCGGTTTAGTACTTCCCATGTTTTGTCATCCTTTCCTTCCGGCTTCTCCTCCATGATGATGGGTTCGTGTAAATCCTTACAATAAAGGTGGTCTTCCATCATCGGTTTCCAATAAGAGTAGTTGTCTGTCGTGAGTTTGAACATGTCACCTTCAACGGTAACAGTAGCCTCCATCTTGAATCACACGAGATCTTGAGGATATGTTTGAACCTTGCTCTGATACCACTTGTTGGGAAAATTACCCAATATTCTTCGTGAGATGAAGATGGGATTTAGACAACTAAGAGTTTAAGAAAAAGACTCTTAATATTTAGGAAAGGGATTTACTACAAAATATGAAATTTTAGGAAACTCTCTCTTACAAGTGTTTTTCTCTCTTGTTTTTCTTTTTGCTTGATTGATTACAAATGAACTAAACACCCCTATTTATACTAATGGAAAGGTAACTATTAAAAATTCTACACACTTCTTTCTCTACAAAAGGAAACATTTGAAAATGCAATCTGACATATGTTCCTGCTATATATGTTCATGTTATCTTATATAACCGAATATTCATTTGGCATAAGCCACCAATCACATGCATAAGAAGAAGACAAAAAGAGTAGTATAAACGTTTCGTTATCCAACTATTAAGACAAAAATGACGACGAATATAGCAGCGCTGTTTTAGGTTATCTTGGATAGTATTAACTATTAAGTTCCGAAAAGAATCTAGTCAAGCATTAAATCATTAAATGAAGTATAGTCTTCCAACAAGGTGTAGTCGAACACTATATGACTGTTTGATTTATCTTCTTGCAATAATAGGTAGTCAAATTCTTGTGAGCCGTCTAGGGCTTGGTCGCAATCCTAATATATGGGACGAGCCTAACGTGTTCAAGCCAGAGCGCCACCTTGCTGGCCATGTTGCAACCTCAATGGACGTGACGTTGATGGAGCCTGAGATGCGGTTCGTTATATTCAGCACTGGTCGACGTGGCTGCGCAGGTACTAAAATTGGGACATTTATGACTATAATGTTGCTAGCGAGACTTCTTCAGGGTTTTGAATGGACCCTCCCTAATGGTAAAAGTCAAGTTGATCTTGTTCCAGCGGATAGTAACTTGTTCATGGGGAAAGTAATTTCCCGAATTGACAAAAATATGATTTATAGATTTTGGCGAAAAACATGATTTTTTGACAGAAAATTGTGATTTCCGATTTTGACGGAAAATTTTGGTTTTCTGATTTGGCGGGAAATTGCAATTTTCCTATTGTTGAGGGAAAACACATTTTTTTAGTTTTGAAGGGAAATTTTGTTTTTATGTTTTGGAAAGAAAACATGATTTTACGATTTTGATGAGATAATACGATTTTGTGGTTGACGGGAAAACATATGTTAACGTTTAAGTTAGAAAATGTCTTTTACGTTTTTGACAAGAAAACATGATTTTACGGTTTAGGCGGAAAAACATATTTTACGTTTTGGTGAAAAAATTTGTTTTATAGTTTTGGTGTAAAAACATATTTTTATGATTTTGGCGAGAAAACACAATTTTTTTGGTTTTGTGACAAAACGAATCTTCTTAGTTTTGGTGGAAAAACATAATTGAAGATTCTAGCTATAAAGTTTTCAAAATATATACGTGTATTTATATATTAATATTTATTTGTAAAAATTTTAAATTTACAGGAAACTCAACCAAAATATATGTTATAGAATAATTTGGGTTACCATTAAATTGAATTAAATAATAATATTAATATATACATATACATATACATATACATATACATATATGTATTTTGAAAATCTACTAACTAGAACCTTTTCATTTGGGGTGCTCTTACATATGTGCTACTATTGGTTGCAATGAATATGTTCGGTGCTTTATGTATACTATCATTTATCACTGTACCTGTAACAACCTCCTCGTGGGACCTAATTGGCTAGTACATCGACACAATCTCGGCTGGCGCTACAGCGTATCAACCCTAATCTCTCCCTTTGTGTAATCCATCGCACATGTAGGTTATTGGTGAGGTTCGAACCCCCGACTTCACCTTTTAACAACTCTCTCACAGAGAAGCTGTCACCAATTAATCTGTCACAGAGAAGCTGTGATGAGAAGCTGTCACAGAGGTCCATAACTATTATTTAAGTCGCTTCCATTAGCTAGCTACGTCATTCTTTATTAGGATTTTGACTGAATAATATTTCTCCTGAGACTAATAATATTTTATACGGTTATATATGCAAACTTGAAATGGATAAATAGATAGTAAGACAAACGTATGTATTACTCAAACTTGTAGTAAGATTCATTTTCTACTAGCTCAAAAGTAAAACCTCTCTTCACTTCCCAATAAAATTTCCAATACACCAAGATTTTTAACCATGATTATGAGTATAGTATAACGAATCCATCTAGTTTCACAATTCTTATATTTTCCGTTACGTTGGTCTTGACTCTCGTGATGCTTGCCTTGAGATCCAAGAAACCAAAAGGTCAGCTTCCTCCGGGGCCGCTGGGATGGCCGATCATAGGGAACTTGTTCCACATGATCATGAACCGGCCGGTTCACGTGTGGATCCACCGTTCCATGGAGGACATGCAAACAGAAATAGCTTGCTTCCGCTTCGCCCGCGTCCACGTTATCACCGTAACCTCAAGCGAAATCGCTAGAGAAGTGCTTAGAGAAAAAGACGAGGTTCTTGCAGATAGATCAGAGTCGTACTCGAGCAATCTCATTAGCCATGGCTACAAAGAAGTCGTGTTCTCTTCCTACGGAGAGAGATGGAAGCTGATGAAGAAAATGATGACCACAAAACTAATGTCTCCGACAACGTTGAACAAAACCCTCGGTGATAGAACCCTAGAAGCGGATAATATCGTCACATATGTTTTCAATCTACCCCGACCAGGGCCCATTAACGTGAGAGATGTTGTCTTAACGTATTGCCATGCCGTGATGATGAGGATGATGTTTGGCCAGAGGCATTTTGATGTAGCGGCTGAGGATGGAGGTCTCGGGCCAAAAGAGAAAGAGCATATGGACGCAATTTACCAAGCTCTAGATTGTTTTTTCAGCTTTAATGTAACGAATTATATACCTTTTCTTAGAGGATGGAACATTGATAACGAGGAGGCAGAGGTCAGAGAAGCGGTTGATATCCTCAACAGATGCAACGACCCGATCATCCACGAGAGAATGCATTTGTGGAGGAACAAAGGCGGGAAGGAGACAGAAGAAGATTGGCTCGATATTCTCATCACCCTTAAAGATGACCAAGGAATGCCTTTGTTCACATTTGATGAGATTAGGGCTCAATGCAAAGTAAGTGATGTTCACACTAACCAATTATGACAAAATAATAATAATTAGGGTTTAATGTTTTATGCACATATCTCCCATGTGTATAGGATATCAATGTTGCAATGACAACACCATGAATAACGTTGAGTGGACTATAGCGGAAATGTTGAATCATCCTGAGATTCTTGAAAAAGCGACCAATGAATTGGACATGATAGTTGGTAAAGACAGACTTGTGCAAGAATCAGACATACCACAACTCAACTACATCAAAGCTTGTAGTAGAGAATCTTTTCGGCTTCATCCAGCTAATGCCTTCATGCCTCCTCATGGAGGCCGACAAGATACTACTCTTGCTGGTTATTTCGTTCCCAAAGGTAAAAATCTTTTATTTTATTATAAAATAAAAAGTATATGTAATTACTTTGTCATGAGATAAGTTTGATTTTATTTATTTTTGCTACGTAATAGAAACAATTTTATTTCCCCCTTTTTAATATTACAGTTTCGAAAATGGAAATCTATTTTACCAATTATTTTTATTAAGTTTGTCTTTCTTTCAATACTTAAATTAAAATAATAACTAAAATTAAAAATCTCTTATAATAAAATTATTATGTGCGACATATTCTATGATATTACTTTAAGAACATTTAACATTGGAAATTTTGTTTTCTCTTTTATTTAATTCAATTTTCAAAAATAAGATATAACATTTCAAATTAATGTATTTAAATAATATAATTTATTTATTTTTAATTTAATCTACAAAATTATATTTAATTTTATATATATATATATATATATATATTGTGTTTTCATTTAGTTATTTTCTGGATATCCCCCGTCTACGGCTATGTTTATGATGATGAGTCAAAATTGGCTTTAGGGCATAACTAAATGAGGTTCTTAAGGTGGTTCTTAAGGAGCGGGGTCCACCAAATCCTTAAGAACCAACTCTTAAAACCCTTAATTAAGAGTCCACTTTGCTTGGTTTCTTGTACTATTCACGAGCCCCACTAACACGTGGCGGTCCGCGATTGGTTCGTTTTTAAATCGGACAGAAAAAAAATAATAAGAATTTCATTAGGGGTTCTTAAGATTATTCATGGTCTTAGTCTCCAAATATCTCAATTACTATAGATATTTTAAAAAGAAGTTAGCAATATATCAGTATAATATAATTAAGAACACTATTTTGACATCAGCTTGCCTTGTGGCATTCATACCCGTAGAAAGTAGAAATTAAATATACTTGACAGATCAATGAGATTACAAATATATTTTTTAAACTAATCTTTTATACAAATACGAAAATTTATGTAAATTTTCAAATAAAAATCACTGATTAATTAGACCAATAGTTTTGTGACGTAATTGTATGACATACTTAAGCAGGTACATGGACAATAATCTAGTGTGTGTGAAAAAGGAAACACTTGAAAATGCAATCTGACATATGTTCCTGCTATATATGTTCATATTATCTTAAGCGAATATTCATTTGGCAATAAGGCATCAATCACATGAAAAATCTAGTCAAGCATTAAATCATTAAATGAAATATATATTGAAGTTAAACTTGATTTTGAGTTTTTGCTTGATTATGGGTTTATAATCTAAAATCTCTTATTGGACTAAACCCAAATTAAGCCCATATTCTAGAAGTTTTAATTTGATAAAATATCTAGAAAGTAAGGAGGTTGTGGTAGAAAAATCTAGATATTTTTGTAAAAAAAATCTAGATATTATGATAGAAAAATCTAGATATTATGATTAGGTTTGTAAGATATTTTGTATTTTTGGAGCCTATAAATAGCTCATTCCTCTCTCATTTGTAACATAAGAAGTTGAATAATAATAAGAAGTTTTCTTTGAGAAAGAAAGAGTGTTCCACCCAAAGTTCTCTAAATCTCTTTGAGAGTTCTTCCACATTAATCTTCATACTTAGAAATTCTCTTGACTCTTTCGGGTTTCTCGGGTATTACGGTCTTGGGCTAGTGTTAAACACTATAAGGATTTTTTCTTTACATGGTATCAGAGCTATTCTAATCTTGTCCTTAATCAAGATCGATTTAAAGAGAGCTCGGGTTTATTCTAAGTATGGAATCAACGGGTCGTGTTGTTGGATTGGGAATGGAAATCTTAAACCAATCTAACTACCGGTTATGGAAGTCATGCATGGAGTCATACTTGGTGAGTGAGGACTTATGGGATGTCGTCGGTGGTAGTAGCACAACACCACCAAGGGGAAATGCTGCAACCGCGGAAGCGACAAAGGAGTGGACACGGAAGAATGCCAAGGCGGAGTTTGCTTTGAAGAGGTCCATATCTTCAAGCATATTTGAGCATGTCTCAAAGTGTACTTCTGCTAGTTCAATTTGGCAAGCATTAGATCAATTGTTCAACAAGAAGAATGAGGCCAGGATACAACTATTGGAGAAAGAGCTTGCAAATGCAAAGCAGGGGAGTCTTCAATCTCAGATTTTTTCATTAAGGTGAAAAATCTATGCTCTGAGATTAATACTCTAAATCCAGAGGAGTCTATTTCTGAATCACGGTTAAAGCGGTATATTATTAGAGGTTTACGGCCCGAGTATACACCGTTTGTGACTTCAGTTCAAGGATGGGCTACACAGCCTTCCTTGGAAGAGTTTGAAAATCTGCTAGCTTCGCAAGAGTCCCTAGCCATGCAAATGTCAGGAGTCAAAATCACGGATGACTCGGGAAGTGCATTTGTAGCCCGGAGACAACAAAACTTTAAGGTTAAAACGAGAGATGGTTGTCCAAGAAACAATGATGGACCTTCCATAGGAGATAAGAAAAAATTCAAGTGCTACCGGTGTGGAAAGCTTGGGCATTTCAAAAAGGATTGTCGAGTCAAGTTGAAGGAAACAAATATGGCGGAGAAAAGAAGTCATACTGAAGACGAAGAATGGGGGAAATGCTTCACGGTGGAAGCTGCACATCCAGGTACATCCACAACTAAAAATTTGGGAAATGATTGGATTGTGGATTCGGGTTGTAGCCATCATATTACCGGAGATGAGAAGTTATTTTCTAGTCTTCAACATCATGACGGGAAAGAAGCCATTATTACTGCGGACAATTCAATCCATCGAATTGAGAAGGAAGGGACCGTAGTCATCAAAGGAGATGATGGAGAACCAATCACCCTCAAGAATGTTTACCATGTCCCTGGAGTTAAGAAGAATCTTCTTTCGGTGGTGAATGCGGTTGACTCAGGTAACTATGTTCTATTTGGTCCAAGAGATGTTTAATTTTTAAAGAATATTAAAGAGTTAAAGGCGGACGTTGTTCACACTGGAGCACGGGTTAAGGACTTATATGTTTTATCGGCGTCACATGCCTATGTGGAGAAGATGAGTACAAATGATAATGCTTCTATTTGGCACGCAAGACTTGGTCATATCAATATGACCAAGCTAAAAGTAATGGTGAATAAAGACTTGGTTCACGGGCTCCCAAAGTTGAAGATTCAAGATGGAGGGAAAGTTTGTGAAGGTTGTCAATATGGAAAGTCACATAGACTTCCATTTGATCAATCAACCTCAAGATGCAGTGGTCCTTTGGAGAAGGTTCATAGTGACTTAATGGGTCCAACAACAACATCCTCCTATTCCGGATTCCGTTATATGTTGTTGTTCGTAGATGATTTCTCACGGTACACTTGGGTATACTTTGTGAAGGAAAAATCAGAGGTATTCCAAAGATTCCAAGAATTCAAGGTTACCGTGGAAGGAGAGCTTGGTCGGAAGCTAAAGACTCTTAGGACGGATAATGGAGGAGAGTTCATGTCAAAGGAGTTTCTTTCTTTTTGCCAAAAGAATGGCATTAAGAGAGAATATACATGTCCATATACACCTCAACAAAATGGAGTAGCAGAAAGAAAGATTAGGCATCTAACCGAGACGTGCAGAAGCTGGCTACATGACAAGAATTTACCTAAAGCCTTATGGGCAGAAGGAATGAGATGTGCAGCCTATGTCATCAACCGGATGCCACTTAGTCCAAACAACATGAAGTCTCCTTATGAGATGATTCACGGAAAGAAGCCAACGGTGAAGCATCTGAGGATATTTGGATCAGTCTGCTATGTCCATGTGTTCGACTCTCAAAGAACAAAGTTAGAAGCAAAGGCAAAGAAGTGTATCTTTGTCGGTTATGATGAACAAAGGAAAGGCTGGAGGTGTATGGATCCGGAGACACATAAATACACAGTGTCTCGTGATGTTGTCTTTGACGAAGTATCATCTTACTATGGACCACCTCAAGTCTTGGTTGAGCAAGATGTCTCAGGGTCTTCCAAGACTGGTGAACAAGTTATTCAAGTTCAGAGTGAGTATGAAAGTCTTGAAAAGGAGAATCAAGGTGAAAGGGGGAGCATTGACCAAGATGAAGAAGAGGAACAAAATCATGGTTCCATTGCCAACCAACGACCAAAAAGAAACATTGTCAAACCCGCTCGGTTCAGAGATGAAAGGTTTGTCACCACGTACTCTTGCTACTTTGCAGCGCCTTTGGATGAAGATGAGCCATCATCTTACAATGAAGCAAAAGGAGTTGCGGAATGGGAGACCGCAATGAAGGAGGAGATGGATGCTCTCATAAAAAAAGAAACTTGGGATTTAGTTTCGAAACCCAAGGATACTCAACCTGTTTCTTGTAAATGGGTGTATCGACTGAAGCGAAAAGCAGATGGGAGCATTGATAGATATAAAGTAAGGTTGGTTGCTCGAGGGTTCTCTCAGAAGTATGGAGAAGATTATGAAGAGACCTTTAGCCCAGTAGCAAAGATGACTACGGTACGCTCACTCTTATCTCTAGCTGCAAGCTTTGGATGGAGGTTATGGCAGTTAGATGTGAAGAATGCATTTCTCTATGGTGAGCTAGACAAGGAAATATTTATGGATCAGCCACCTGGTTTTGAATCACGAGAACATCCTAACCATGTGTGCAAGCTTAAGAAGGCCTTGTATGGGTTAAAACAAGCTCTGAGAGCTTGGTATGGAAAGCTTGCTCAATATCTTCAGTTTTGTGGCTATACAGCATCAAATGTTGATCCAAGTCTATTCTTCAAGAAGAGTGGAAGAGTTCACGTAGTAGTCCTCCTGTACGTGGACGATATGATCATCACCGGAAATGATGATGCTGAAATTGCTCGCCTACAAGAGGATATGTCGATAAGGTTTGAGATGAAGAAGTTAGGTGAGCTGAATCATTTTCTTGGCCTAGAGGTCGAAAGGGTTAAGGATGGTATATTCATCGGCCAACAAAGTTATGCAAGAAGGATTGTTGAAAAGTTTGGAGTACACCAAGGAAAGGTACGTTCTACTCCAATGGATACTAACATGAAGCTTAAGCGTGATGAAGGATCCTTGTTACCCGATCCTCGACCTTATCGCTCTCTTGTTGGAAGTCTTTTATACTTAACCATTACAAGACCAGATATTACCTTTGCGGTTGGTCTTGTTAGTCGGTTTATGCAGGAACCAAGGAAGCCACATCTAGAAGCAGTAAAGAAGATATTAAAGTATGTGAAGACAACTCTTGGCATGGGTTTGATGTACAAGTATAATGCCAAGGTTTCTCTTCATGGTTTCATGGATGCTGACTTTGGTGGAGACTTAGATGATCGAAAGTCAACTTCAGGTTTTGTGTTCTTATGTGGAGACACAAGCATTTCATGGTGCAGCAAGAAACAAGCAACCGTGTCATTATCTACCACTGAAGCTGAGTATAAAGCTTCAGCACTCGCAGCTAAAGAATGCATATGGCTTCGAAGACTCCTTGAAGACTTGTTGGAGCCAATCAATAAATCTGTTGCCATATATGGAGATAACCAAAGTGCCATTAAGCTAGCCAACAACCCTGTTTTCCATGGAAGGACAAAGCACATTGAATTGGAACATCATTTTATAAGAGAGAAGGTGCTTGATGGAACAATTGAAGCATTGGAAGTTCGAAGCGAGGACAATGTTGCGGATATCTTCACCAAGTCACTACCAAAAGGTCAATTCGAGATACTTCGCTCGAAGCTCGGAATGGTGGACAAAATCAAGTTTAAGGGGGAGTATTGAAGTTAAACTTGATTTTGGGTTTTTGCTTGATTATGGGTTTATAATCTAAAATCTCTTATTGGACTAAACCCAAATTAAGCCCATATTCTAGAAGTTTTAATTTGATAAAATATCTAGAAAGTAAGGAGGTTGTGGTAGAAAAATCTAGATATTTTTGTAAAAAAAATCTAGATATTATGATAGAAAAATCTAGATATTATGATTAGGTTTGTAAGATATTTTGTATTTTTGGAGCCTATAAATAGCTCATTCCTCTCTCATTTGTAACATAAGAAGTTGAATAATAATAAGAAGTTTTCTTTGAGAAAGAAAGAGTGTTCCACCCAAAGTTCTCTAAATCTCTTTGAGAGTTCTTCCACATTAATCTTCATACTTAGAAATTCTCTTGACTCTTTCGGGTTTCTCGGGTATTATGGTCTTGGGCTAGTGTTAAACACTATAAGGATTTTTTCTTTACAATATAGTCTTCCAATAAGATGTAGTCGAACATTATATGACGTGTTTGATTTATCTTCTTGCAATAATAGGTAGTCAAATTCTTGTGAGCCGTCTAGGGCTTGGTCGCAACCCTAATATATGGGACGAGCCTAACGTGTTCAAGCCAGAGCGCCACCTTGCTGGCCATGTTGCAAGCTCAGAGGACGTGACTTTGATGGAGCCTGAGATGCGGTTTGTAATATTCAGCACAGGTCGACGTGGCTGCGCAGGTACTAAAATTGGGACATCTATGACCATAATGTTGCTAGCCAGACTTCTTCAGGGGTTCGACTGGACCCTCCCTAATGGTACAAGTCAAGTCGATCTTGTTACAGCGTACAGTAACTTGTTCATGGCCAAACCTCTACTCGCATGTGCGAAACCTAGGTTGGCTCCAACTTTATATCCGAAAATTCAGGTCTAAAATTCAGAGAATTTTATTTTCTTGAAAAAATTATCAAGATATGTAATAATTATCAAAATTATCCTACTACAATACGTTGTACTCTTCGTTATCTTTTAAATTCAATATTGCAATCATAAGACTTATTGCTATGTCAATTTAGCAGCGGATATATAACCATAATTTTTTGTTGCTTTTTATTATGGGTACGCTTTCTTTGAGTTTTTTTTTTTTTTTTTTTAATCTGGAGGGATCTCAACCCTCAGGGGACTAATCCTCCGGTACGAGGCAGCCCATTTGGTACTATGGGGAGTTAGATACCCCAATTGCCTGGCCAAACACCACGGCATATCTGGGGGGAGTCGAACCCGCGGTCCTTAGGACACGACGAGCCGAACTCAACCACCCGACCAGTGATGCCTGGTTTCGTTTTCTTTGAGTTTCCACAAGATTATGCGTTTTAATACATTGAAACTTCAATGAAGTTGACTATTAAAAACAGATTAGGATTTGAGCCTGGTGGTATATTCGTAGATTAGAATAGAATAAAGACTTTTTGATCCCGGTGTATTTTATATAAAGATTGAATGTGGTAGAATAAGTGATGCATGACGATTGCTTTGTAAGTTTGACTCAAATTCTATATTAGTGAAAACCCTTTCTTCAAAAAAAAAAGAAGGTGATGCATGCCGAAGGGAGTAACTAAGTTGAACAATTGCAACCCGGGTGGAAATAAAAATGATTCATGTAGACCAAGAAAATGGCCATGAAATAAACATGGTGTAACAAAAAAAAAACATTTGAAATGTGATTTGGATGTATATTGTTTAGCTAACTTTTTGTCATATTCAAATGGTCAAATAGCAGTTAGATGTATCCTTCTTCTGACATTTGGCAACTTGATTTATTCAATTTGATAAAACCAGCACATGAAAATTATTTACATTAAAAACGTAATTTAATGTGAATAAAAATCAGTTATTCAAAACATGTGAATAAAAATCTAATTGTACTGCAATAGAGCGGAGAAATGTCATGCACGGTTCATCTAATACTTAAAAAGGTAATTGATTGGTGTCTGAGTTAGAGGTGGGCATATCAGTTTAGTTTCAGATTCGGTTTAGGTTCAGTTTGATCTGGTTAATTTGGGTTTAATACAACTTAACCCATTCAAAACCAAAGTAACTTTGGTTCGTGTTTGATTTGGGTTTAGTTTGGTTCGGTTTAGTTTGGTTTGGCTTAGGTTTAGTTCGGTTCATTTTATTATGGTTTGATCTTGTTCAGTTCGGTGCGGTGCAGTTCGGTTTGGTTATAAAATATATTGGTATTAGTTTGATTAGAAAACAATTAACTTACTAAAAGATTATTTACATCTAACTTTCATCTTTATTGATCATAAAAGATTTTATGTTAGATAATCTTAACTTTAAACAATGTGGTTAAAAAAAATCTTAACTTTAAACAATAGAACTTGAAAAATTTACAAGATAAAAGGACCACAAAACTTTATTAATTAATAGTTTTTAGGTTTTATTTTTACTACAATCTTTAGGTAATACATATTATTAGGATTAGAACTAGGGAATATATATATATATATATATATATATATATATATATATATATAAGAGTATTATTTGTATCATAACTTAAAAATCATAGAAGTTAAGAAAATGAAACATTAACCAAAAAAATCATAATATGCTAATATACATATATATATCTATAATTTATTAATAGAAAAAACATTTTAAGACCTAAGCTTTCTTGCACATGAAGAAACCATGAAATCTTTGGTGGAATTATGTTGGATGAGATAGTTCCCGAGCATTCTCGATATATTCCCGGTCTTGGTTAAGGTGAGGGTCTATTCCGTAAATCCCGTTACTAGTGTAGAATTTCTCCTGTTGTAGTTTTGATTTCGAAGCATGATCCGTCTGTTTGAACTGAGTCTGTTTGAGTCATGATTGCTAGTTAGTTCATTCATTGTAAACCGGAACTAGAAGTCTAGTATGAGTTTAATTGATGATAAATATATAAATATATATATAGATATAAAGTAGGGACTATGTGGTGGGCAGGGATTTGGGGATGTTCGGGTTATCAACGCAGATGTGGAGGGCGGGGGTTTAGAGACATCTGGACTATCGACACAAATTGTGTGGTGCGTGGTGTAGAGACGTTTTCTTTCGACGCCGATGTGGTGGGCAAGGGTACAGAGACAAACTTCATTATAGACGCATGGTATGTATAACCTTATGAGAAAATGTGGGGTATATGTTTTATCTATATGCTATCATCGCATTGTGTGTTTTGTGTGATGCTTTAGGCGTCGTGATTGTACATGTTAGTGATAAATAAATTTCCATAGTGAAAATTCTATTTACTTTGTCATGGTTTGCGTGTCTAGCATCACATACCTTACTGAGTGACTCCCCTGTTACTCACCCCTTTTTCGCTACCCCTTTCAGGTGAGACTGACGATCATGAATGACTATTTCGAACCGATGATTTTTGGACGTTCTTTTTTCTTTTTTAGATTTATGGATTTATGATATTATCGATATTTTCGAGTATTTATTTTATCGTTGGATTTATGATGTTGAAGTTGACGTTTGAGAATTTAATAAATGGAGGTTTCAAAGACTATTATTTATTTTATTATTTTGAAAAATACGAGTTTTACAATTTGAGTGAGTATTTTCTTTTCCAACTAAAACCCCACATTAACTTTTAATTAGATTTAAAATGTTTTTTTCTAAACTGATTTCATAGTTTTCTACGTTTATCATCTATGTAATTATTTAAAAACTTTTTTATAATTTTAGTTATTAATTCTATTTGGTGACTATTGTTATAACATAAAATTATTTATTATATGGATGCCTTTTATTATATGTAATACAAAGATTTAACTATCTTAGTCAAATTTATACTATATTTTTATTTACCTAATATTTTATTAAATTTTAATTAATCTAATTATAATTTAATTTATTTTTATTTCGTAGAAAATATTATACATCAAAAAACTACTAATTAATTATTTTCAAAAAAATAATTGTATTGTAGTGCAAACTCATTATATAAATTATATATAAATATCTAGACACCCTAATTTATAATAAATATATTTTCAAACATATTTCATAGTTTTGGTTTAATTTATTTTTATTTAATATATTTTTATTTTTCTAATATATTTATCAAACTTATAATAAATATATTAATATTGATATCCATAATATTTCTCTTAAATAATACATACTGCTATTTATATATTAAAAACGTTAATGGTCAATTATTTAAGAACATACATTAACTCTCTTTTTTAGAGCAAAATTACTATATAAATCTATAGTTTTACCGCATAATTTTTACTAAAAACCACATCAATTCAACTCAATACGTGTCACCAATCGGGGCCTACGTATAGTCGTATACTACAAAACTTAACCGCTCCAGTAAAAGAATTTTGATTACATAAATTTGTATCAGTGATTCATTTTCGGTTTGTAATAAAAGTTTCTGACATGACATTGTTCAAAAAAAATTTCATATGTTCTATTTCCGTATTTCGTGTATGAAGATATAGCTCCCAACACCCCCAACCAAGGACAACAACGAGACAATGATGAAATGATTGTTGAAAGTCTAGAAACAATTAATCACATAAATTTTTCATCTAGTCAGTATCTAATATATTTTTTTTAAGTAAATATCGGAATAAGCCTGGTTTTGTTTTGACTTAGAAACGTGTTCATTGATCATAAAGAGATTCATATAATAACTTATTCATAATTAGAACTAGTTAGATTAGCTGAATACAGATGACACTATTGGCAAGCAACCTGAAAGATTAAATATATATTGGTCCTTTTATATCATATAATTTGGAATCTATAACTTTTTTTGGGTCAAATAATCTATATTATGTATAAGTTCTAGAAAAGACTCCATGATTTTCCATTCAATTATTTGGACGTCCTCATTAGTCAATTAAGCAAGGACGAATGCCAATAGATATATTGAAAACGTAAGAAATCATTATTGTATTAAGAAAATATATAAACGTAATTACTTGGTTTGTAACTTTTGTTGAAGAATTACTTGTTTCTCGTGCAACTTTTCAAGATCTTTCTATCTCTTAAATCTCTAGAGTTTTAAATATCCGTGCGGACTCTTTAGCTAAAAATCACGATCACGAGACCAAAACTTCACTTTTGTAGATGTTAAGGTCCCTAGTTGACTAGCTCATGTAGCTTGCTGGACCAGGTTGAGTTTAATAGAATTCACAAAAAAAAAACTACTTGATTTATTGAACATAAACAGACAATCCCATATGTACTTAGTCATGTTCGTGAACCTTTTTTTTTTTCTGCAACCATATATATATTTTACCTGGAATCAACAGCAGATATCTATCTTACTATCTATTTCTGTTTGAAATTATAATGTTGCTATAATGTTGCTAGCCAGACTTCTTCAGGGTTCGAATGGACCCTCCCTAATGACACAAACCAGGCCGAGCTTGTTCCCGCGGATAGTAACTTGTTCATGGCCAAACCTCTACTCGCATGTGCGAAAACTAGGTTGGCCCCAACATTATATCCACAGATTCAGATCTAAAATTCAGAGAATTTATTCTCTTGAAAAAATTGTCAAGATATGTAATAATTGAAATAGGGTTTAGTGTACTACAAAAACCATATATCCTACTACTTACGTTGTACTCTTTCGTTATTTTTTAAATTCAATATTTTTTTTTTGAATGAATGTTAAATTTATTCATCCGAAAAGACCTTTTTACAATGAATGCATCTAATAGTATAATGAAATTAGAATACAATGGGAACTAGTAGGAAAATGTTTTTCAGAGCCTGAGATTTGGAGAGGCGAGTGGACGTTGGGTCAGCGAGTGCCAAACCACGCACTCATTGCCTTTTCAATATTGCAATGATAAGACTTATTGTTATGTCAATTTAGCAGCGGAGATATAACCATAATATTTTGTTGCTTTTTTATTATGGGTACGCTTTCTTTGAGTTTCCACAAGATTGTACGTTTTTAATACATTGAAACTCCAATGAAGTTGACAATTAAAAACAGATTAGGATTTGAGCCTGGTGGTATATTCGTAGATTATAATAGAATCAAGACTTTGAGCCCGGTGTATTTTATAATAAATATTGAATGTAGTAGAATAAGTGATGCATGACGATTGCTTCTTACGTTTGACTCAAATTCTATATTAGTGAAAACCCTTTCTTCAAAAAGAACGTGATGCATGCCGAAGGGAATTACTAATTGAATAATTGCAATCCGAGTGGAAATAAAAATGATCAATGTAAAACAAGAAAAATGGCCATGAAATATGAAATAATTTCATATTTACTATATTATTGGTATCATTTTTATTTTTACTTTCATTAAAAAAATATTTTCATAAATACCAGTTTTTAAGAGAAATTTTTTTTTAAAAAATTAATTAGAATTCTAAATTTTACATTCCTAAACCATATCCTACCCCTCAACTCTTAACTCTAAATCTTAGATTAATTAACCCAATGGTTATAAATGTGTTTTTTTTTTCTTAAAAATAAGTGTAAAAGTAATTAAAATAAAAATTAAAAGCGGTACAAGGAAAGTGATATTTTTGATAATTTCCCTATTTTACAACTAATTTACTATCTAAATTTAATAGTTTTTATGGCATAATTTTTAATGTAAACCACATCGAATTATATATTGTTTTCTAATTCAACTCTAGTCATGTCACCAATCGGGGCCTACGTATACTACAAAACTTAACAACTCCAGTAAAAGAAATTTGATGACATAAATTTGTATCGGTGATTTATTTTCGGTTTGTAATAAAAGTTTTTGATATGACATTGTTCCATCGAGACACATAAAGCTTAAATTTTTCCTATGTTCTAATTTCCGTATTTCGTGTACGCAGATATAGCTCCCAAACGCTCCCAACCAAGCACAACAACGAGACACTGTTTAACAAAAAAAAAAGAGACAATGACGAAATGAACGTTGAAAGTCTAGAAACAATTAATCACATAAATTTTTCATCTAGTAAAATTCTAATTTTCTTAAAAGTAAATATTGGAATAAGTCTTGTTTGGTTTTTACTTAGAAACGTATTCATCAATCATAAAGAGATTCATGTAACCAGGACTTCTAGTTCAAATGGTAAAAGGTTCACGTTTGTAAGTACCGCCATTTAAGTTTGAATTCTGGCCATTAGGGTAATTTATATGTGATGCTTCAACGCTCGAGACCAAAAACCATTCAAAGTAGAATATATAGTGACCAGCGCATGTTAGATTTTTTCTCCTTTCGTTTTTTAATCTGGACAACTTCAATTAAGCAAAAAAAAACATGTAATAACTTAATCATAATTATAACTAGTTAGATTAGCTGAATACGGATGACATTATTGGCAAGCGACCTAAAAGATATATATATATGGTCCTTTTATATCATATACTTTGGAATCTATAACTTTTTTGGTCAATGAATATATACTATGAATAAGTTCTAGTAAAAGGCTCCACAATTTTCCATTCAATTATTTGTACGTTCTCATTAATCAATCAAGCAAGGACGTATGCTAATAGATATATTGAAAACCTTTTTTTTTGTTAAGTAATATATTGAAAACCTAGGAAATTAATATGGGATTAAGAAAATATATAAATGTACCTCATATCAAGCTACATTTAAATTACTAAGTTCGTAACTTTTGTTGAAATATTACTTGTTTCTCGTGCAACTTTTCAAGATCTTTCTATCTCTTATATCTCTAGAGTTTTAAATGTGCGGGCTCTTTAGCGAAAAGATCACGATCACGAGACCAAAACTTCACTTTTGTAGACGTTAAGATCCCTAGTTGACTAGCTCATGGCTTGCTTAAACGGACCAGGTTGAATTTAATAAAGTTCACCAAAAAAAGCTCTAGATTTATTGAATATAAACAAGACAATCCCATATGTACTTAGTCATGTTCTTGAACCATTTCTTTTTCTTCAGCTATATATATATTACCTGGAATCAACAGCAGATATATATCTTACCATCTGTTTCTGTTGAAATAAGTTACAAAATTTTATGTTACATTTAAAGATATAATTCACTCTTTAGCAAAGATATGTGTAGGTTATTATTTTTATTTTTTTATGTGTAGGTTAATTAATATGTTGATAACATGATAAAGCATCCTACCAAAGTAGATTAGTTAATATCTCTATAAGATGAAGAAATTTTCTTAGTTCCAACACGACAAAGATAACTCCATCCGTTTCATTTTAGTTGTCGTTTTAAGTTTTTACACACAGATTAAAAAAATATTTAATTTTACATATTCTCAAAATAAAGACACAGTTATCTATACATCTAATCACATTTCAACCAATAGAGAAATAGAATGATATATAAAATTATTAAATTTTGCATTGAAATTATAAATTGACATTTATTTTGAAACAAAAAATTTTCCTTATAATGATAAGTAATTTGAAACGGATGTAGTATTATATAAGATAAACAGGAAAATGACGTTTACAACAAAAAAAAATAGTCTAATCGAGTATATTAATTTAGTAACAAGGAAGGCACCAACCGTTTTGGTACAAAAAAACAATAGTCTAATCGAGTATATTAATTTAGTAACAACGAAGGCACAAACCGTTTTGGTACAAAAAAAAACAATATATAGTCTAATCGGTTCGTCATTAAGATAGAAAAATGGCGACTAAAACAAACAGCGGCACAGCGCTGTTTAACGTTATGTGGATATTAAATTCCATGAAACCTAGTCAAACATTTTTTAAAGAGAAATAGCCTATATACCTCTACAAAGTTTTTGTTATAAAAATAACTTAAAAAAAATGACTAAAATAATTTTTATTAAAGAGTTAACAAAATGATCAATATATATTTATATCTTTTGGATTAACTAATCTAGATTTAGAGTTTAGAGTTATGGAGTGGAATTTTGGAGATAAAGTTTAAAATTAAAAAAAAAAAAAAAAAATTAACTTTTTGAAAAAAAAAAAAAGCAAGTTTGGTTATTTTTTTTTAGAAGTTATTTTTGTGACAAAAACTTTAAAAATAATTATTTGAGAGATTTGTCAACATTAAATGAGATATGTATTTTTTTTATATTCCAACATGATATAGTCGAAACATCATGACGTGCGTGCTTTGTCTAGTCGCAATAATTGGTAGCCAAATTCTTGTGAGCCGTCTAGGGCTTGGTCGGAGCCTGGGACACTGTTTTTGATATTCAGCACTGGTCTGGCGTGGCTAATCTGGGACATCTTAGATGTTCTTAGCCAGGCTGCACCAAGGGTGATGATGAATCCTCCCTAAAGCTAGTAACTTGTTGATGGACTACGTCTCTAAACTTACAAGTCAACAGACGAATTTATCTAGTGATTAAAACTTTTTAGTTATCTAACAGACTTTTTTAGAGGTCATATGATCAAATCACTTTGAAAAATTATATCCTCTAAATCAAAAGTTAATTAGATAATATAAAACTCGCAGTATGGATTTAGAAACCAGAATCTTCTAATTATTCAGAAAAAGTGTTACGAGTTAAATTATAGTAACATGTTCATATTGTAGTTGGATCTGTTGGTTCCAATTTTATAAAATCTTGAAGAAGAAATATTTCGCACTCAGGTGAAAATCAAGATGTGTGTAATAGTTGAAATAAGGTTTAGTCTTTAACAAAACAAAGAAAATATTAGTCAGAAAAAAACAAAGAAAACATGGAAACTAAGTTTTATCTAGTGGTTCTAAAAATAGGTTTAGGCAGCGCATAGACATCCAATTAGACGGCAACTCGGTCTTATCCGAAATATTTTTAAAAAAAAACTGATTTATATGAATTAACCAGTTTAAACTGTTTATATCGGTTAAAATTAATTTAAATTGATCTAATAAAATTAATCTATTTTTAACTTAATCAGTAATGTTAGTACAAATCTTCACAAAAAAATTCTTTTGTTTAGTATATCTAATTTTGATAATTCATCATAGTGAATTTATAATTAAATCCAAAAAATAAAATATCTTATAAAAATGTAAAAATATATAAAATAATCATCAACGTCTATACCTCACCTAGATCCCGAATAATCTACTTAATCGCTAATCTTCTATAAAACTCTTAGTTACCACAATTTCTTGAGCATTGGTTTCTTTTACCACAAAACATTGCAATGTAAACATCACTTTCTGTTAATTTTTATTTCCTTTTGATTTACTTGCTTTTAAACACTAAAAACTTTATTTTATATCAATATCAATAATGAAGAATTGCCAGAATTACTATTTTCTTAGTATAATTTTTCATGTTTACCTTAACTACTGTTGTCATTAGTTTTAAAGGGATAATTAGATATTTATATCCCTAATATTAACTAATTTAAATTTAGTGTTTAGATATTTTTTTAAGAGGAGGGGTTTTAAAGATAGAATTAAAAAATATATATTAAAATTGAAAATATTTTTAAAGAGTTTTTTAAAAAAAATCAAATTTCAAAAAGAAAATTGGAAAAAAGAAGAAAAGAATATTTATAAAATTATAAAATTTTGAATTTTAAAAGGTATAATTTGAAAATAAAAAAAAATATTTTTAAAATTTTTATTATTATTTTTTAAAATATTTATTTATATTTATATTTTTATAAATTAAGGGTACAAGAGTGTTTTGATTCTTTATCGAATAAGATATTTATCAAGATATTTCTTTAGTAAAGGTAGATATGAATAATAATATAAGATAAACTTGAAATTTCTCTATCAATTACTCCCTCCGTTTTATTTTAGTTGTTGTTTTAGGTTTTTGCATACAGATTAAGAAAACATTAAATTTTACATATTCTCAAAATAAAAATATCATTATCTATACACCTAACAACATTTCAACTAATAGAAAAATAAAATAATATATAAAATTATTAAATTTTGCATTGAAATTATAAAACGACATTTATTTTGAAACAAAAATTTTATCCTACAACGACAAATAATTTGAAACTGAGAGAGTATTATACTAACCATATTTTCTGTCTTTATTTTTAGATAGGGGTACAAGCGTGGCTGAGTTACCAACTGGCGACTTTTTTTGGGAACAAAAGTCTTATTGTATAACATTAATTCACTAATATGATAATCATATATGCATTAAGAGGCATATACACATTAGATTCCATTTAGCTAATAGTTGCCTTCTAGCATGTCTTTGTCTTCGTCAATTAGCGAATATTAGTGAATATTAGTGTGCATTCTCTTCGAAACTTCAAGTAGACTATATTAAACAAATTAATATATATTAAAAAAAATGGTTGAAAACAAATGTGAAAATGGGTATATAAAGTATGCACAAGCTTCCTTCATCATCATTCATCATCATCACTCAAGAAAACTTGAGACGTAGAAAAACATGGCTACGATTTGGTTTCTATTACTTCTTTTTGTCACTAGTCTTCTTCTCGCCGCCTTCAAACGCAAGAAGCAGCAACGAGGACCACCATCTCCTCCTGGTTTACCGATCATCGGAAACTTGCACCAGCTCGGGGAACTACCACATCAATCCCTATGGAGACTCTCCCAAAAGTACGGCCCTGTAATGTCATTGAAGCTTGGGAGAGTCCCAACGGTCGTACTCTCTTCCTCTCAAACGGCTAAACAAGCTCTGAAAATTCATGACATCCATTGTTGCAGCCGTCCAAGCTTAGCAGGTACCATAACACTCACTCAACATGTATATATTCTAACCATATGTAGTCTGGTGGTAGGCGGGTTTTGCGTCGCTAAGCAACCCGGGTTTGAAGGCACCCCATTAGTAGCCCCCGAATATGCCTAATACTTGGGACCCATTTGAATACTAAGCAAGAAGGTCCATCCGTGTATTGCACCTCAACTTGAGGATTAGTCTTGACCTTTCCATAGGCCCGTGATCCCCCAAATTTAAAAAATGTATATATTCTGTTCATATAATTCAAATAAACTGATGAGTGTTTATCATATTAGGGCCAAAAGCGCTCTCTTACAATTACCTGGACATTGTTTTCTCTCCCTATGATGATTACTGGAAAGAAGTAAAGAAGATGTGTCTACAAGAGCTTTTCAGTGCTCAACGAGTTAACTCGATTCAACCGATCAAAGACGAGGAAGTCAAGAAACTGATAGGCACAGTCAGGGAATCAGCTTCACAAAGAAGTCCGGTTAACTTGAGCGAGAAGTTTCTCTCTTTAACTGCTAGCGTGATATGCAAGGCAGCATTTGGTTTGAGTTTCCACGGAACTGTACTCAACGATGACAGATTCGACAAGATAATCCGCGAGGCATTTTTGTTTCTTGGGAGCTTCTCTGCCTCAGATTTTTTCCCAAATGGCGGCTGGATCGTGGACTGGCTCACAGGCTTACAAGGGAGGAGAGAGAGGAGTGTGAGAGATCTTGATGCTTTCTATGAACAAATGTTTGACCTACATAGAGAGGAGAAAGAGAAAGGTAGTGAAGATTTTGTGGATCTGCTTTTGAGGTTGGAGAAAGAAGAAACAGTTCTTGGATATGGCAAGCTCACAAGAAACCATATCAAAGCAATCTTGATGGTAATTATATAAATATCTACATTACTCTAACAATTATAGTTTATTATGAATAAATCTAAGTAAAACATTGGTTTGGTTCTCCAAAATTTTCCGTGTTAAATATACATGTACATATATACCCTTAAACTGTTAAAAATTAATATTTCTTTACTAAATTGTTTAAGGCTTTCAAAACGAACTTGCTATGCTAACAATGCTTGAGATTCTTACATTTATCATTTTGGTTCTTATCACAGAATGTTCTTCTTGGAGCCATAAGTACTTCTGCAATAACAATGACATGGGCAATGGCAGAACTTATGAGAAACCCACTAGCAATGAAGAAAGTACAATCTGAAATCAGAAACCAAATTATGAAGAAGTCAATGATCACCTTGGCTGACATAGATCAGCTCCACTACATGAAAATGGTGATCAAAGAAACATGGAGGCTACATACTCCAGCACCTCTTCTGGTTCCAAGAGAAGTAATGTCTGAATTTGAGGTAAATGGCTACAAGATTCTACCCAAGACACTGCTCTATGTGAATGCATGGGCTATCGGGCGTGATCCCGAGACATGGAAAGATCCAGAGATGTTTCTCCCAGAGAGGTTTATGGATAATAAGATTGATGCAAAAGGACAGAACTTTGAGCTGTTACCGTTTGGAAGTGGTAGGAGAATATGTCCTGGAATGTACATGGGGACAACAATGGTGGAGTTTGGTCTTGCTAATATGTTGTTTCATTTTGACTGGAAATTACCAGAAGGCATGGAGGTTAAGGATATTGACATGGAAGAATCTCCTGGACTCACTGTGGGCATGAAAAATGACCTTCTACTTGTGCCTGTTAAGTATTGAGAACATTGATGATATATATATTTGTAAACTAAGTAAAAACTATGTGTGTGTGTGTGTGTTCTACGTACTGATTGTACCGAAATAAAGTATATATTGTGTTTTTTGTTTCTTTTTTTCATCGAACCAGACATGGTGCACTTGCTATTATATTACAAAACATTGTTCATGGCTTCATGAACACGTCTACGTGTTGAATGTCAATGGTGTCTGAAGGCATAGTTTTTTTTGTATATTATACACCCTCCGTTTTTTTTATATTTAAAGTTTGATGTTTTCAATCTTCTATAAAAAATTATTAGTAATTAATGTAAGATGACCAATGATATTATAGTTTTTATTTTTATTATTAGTTGAATTTTGATTAATTAAATAATTAATGATGTTTTTGTTTAGAAAATGAAAATAAAAATCTTAATATATGTGCATAATCCTAATATAAAAAAACTATATTTGTGGTTCTTTAATGAACAAAAAAATCTCACGTAACTTTTTGATTTTTGATATGCAAGTAATGACTAACACAAGTGAAAGGTTTTATACATCAATTAACATCACAAGCAAAACATTTGGTATTATTCTTTTCCTCTCGTGTAACATCCATAAAGTTAAAAGTCTTAAGAGAACCTCTTAATTTTAGAAAATTAGTTATATACTTTGCATAAATTAACTATTTCTAAAGGTGTTGATAAAAAAAAATGGCGCAAACACAATCGCAATACGTTAGCGTTTGGTACTGCATCTTCTAGCTCGCATAGTTCCTGAAGGAGGACTATTCAAAGAAAAGCTGCAATGAGTATGCAACCGGTACGAGTACCTAAACAACACCCCTAAGTTCGAACGTGCATGAAACGTTCCTCTCAGGTTCAACAAAACCGGACCGGTCTCAATCTGACGCTGCAGCTCCCTGCTCTGCTCTTGCTGGAGCCTTACTTGACTACTCACGAGATGAACATAAACAAACATGGACATCTTCTTTGGAATCTTGAAAGGCTGAACGTATTGAGTCGCTATAAGAGTGTTGTAATAGTAAAGATCGAAGGTTAAGTAGTTGAACTCAACACTGTTTTTCTTGTTTGGGTTTGTGAAGTTTGCTAAAAAGGTTAGGTCTCCGTTGAGGAGGAACCCCATGTCGAGGTAAGCGGCGTTTAAGTTAGCTGATGAGATGTCTATGTGAGGAGAGCGTGGTCGGTACACTAGGTAGACTATGAGGACGATAAGACCGCCAAGAATGAGAATGATCCAGAAGATGGCACAGCATAATGCAGCTGACCAGGTCATTGCGTTTGTTTGGTCTCTTGAAGGTGGTGGTAGCCGTTGGCCAGTGCGGTGATGTGGTGATGGTGTTGGAGGTGTTCTCCATGGAGTTGGTTTGGCTATTGGAGGTAGTGTTGTTGCATAACCTCCGGGGCTAGCGCGTGGTTGTTGTGGTGGTGGTGGTGGAGATCTTTGTTGTTGTTGTTGTTGTTGTTGATGACCTTCAGGGCTTAATAGTACCGGTCTTTTTGAAGATTTTGGAGTTCTTCTTGGTGGTGGTTTCTCTTGAGGGGTTGATAGTAATGGTATTTTAGCAGAGTTTGAAGTTTTTTTTGGTGGTTGTCTCTCTTCAGGGCTTAGTGGTAGAGGTATTTCGGAAGGAAGTGGTTGACGGATAGGACTTTTCCGGTGGCGATCACGAGGCTTGATTAGGATTCCTTGTGGAGTTTTTGGGTGAGATTGTGAGGTAGAAGCACCACCTTTGGGAGGTTGAAGGCGCGCGAAATGAGGGTTGGTTTCATGGTGATGATGATGAGACATTTAGAGGAAGAAGGTAAGAGAGCATCAAAAGGAAACTGAATGTAAGAAGAGTTGAGGAAAAAAAAACATGAGAGGAGAGGGAGATATCAACTGTTTCACAGTTTCTAAAATTGGTGTGTAAGAGAGATGATAACTTGATGAGAAGTTCAAGTAAGGATTCTTCTTGTTGGAAATAATCCTCCAACATAAAGAATGAAACTAATACATTCAAGCAAGTAATCTATTTTGTAGATTCTTTGTCCTTTGCACTAAACAAAACATCAAAGAAAGATTATTAAACTAAACATTCTCTCTCTCTTTTTCCTCTAATTTCCTTGTAATTAATTAGCCCAATTTTCTTTTCTTTTATCCATGGGGATAGGGTTAAGAACTTACAGGTTACTGGAGTACTTGAGAATTATCTGATGTATATATCTAAGAAAATTGACAACAGAATACTAAAATTGTAAAATGTTTCAGTAAGGAGACATTGTTACGTACCACGCCTCAGTGAGCTATTATGGCTCTGAAGATGGTTGATCACTACTATGCCTTCTTCGGCATGAACAATAGCTGGAACAGAAAAGAAAATACAAGGAGAGATGCTAATAGTCATTTGATATGTACAGTTCTTGGATCTGAAGTTGATTATGTAAAACTTAAGAAAGAGAAGTTTTTATTCATAGAGTAAACAACTAATGGTAATCCAAGCTTATACCAAATTTTCCATCATCAAAAGTTTAAAACGAAAAAGAATTATGGATGACCAGTGTGTTATATCACAGAAACAGCACTGATCAACATTCGTTCCTTCAAAATGTAATGGAAAGAAGATGATGAATGGTTATAGCAGCAGCAGCTCAGCTCTCATAAACCTCTGCAAAGAAGAACATGAGATAAACCATTACAAACAAGTTGAAATCTATTATAAACACAAGCTTCTTCTGCAACAACGGTCCAAGAACAGATCCTAGAGTGAATGTTCTTGTAGCATCTATATTAAAGTCTCAAGCTTTATCTCATACCCAAGTCATACAAACCATCCCTAAAACATTTCATAAAAAGATTAGATGTGAGTACATGATTCCAGACATCTCACCAACCAAACAGAGCAACCATTAAGCTTATCCTACAACAATGGTCAAAGAACAGAACCTAAAGTCTATATTCAAGTACCATCTTTACTAAATTCAACCTTTTTATCTCATCTCACCAACCAAAGGTCCAAAGCAACAACCTTTAGAAACCATAAAACTCCCATACCTAACTTTCTTGATGAGGATGGACTGTAGCTTGCGAGCAAAGTCAATAGATTTGATCTTGCGTTCAAGATTCTTCCTAGCGAGAACCTTCTTCTCCGAGTTCTTGATGTGATGAGTCTGCTGCGCTTTGATCAGCCTCTCCATCCCACTCGACTGCATCTTCCTCTGCAAGATCGTCAGCGCCTTGTCTAGATCCCCTGAGAACACCTTCACCCTTATCCCTCTCTCCTGCTGCAGCTGGGCATGACTCGGACGAGTCAGTAGTCCCGTGACTCGGTTCGCTATCGTGTTCATCTGCGACAAAACAGAGTTTCGAGATTATGAGCTTAGGAGAGAGAGAGAGAGAGAGAAAAAACCAAACGGGTCTGAGTTCGACTTACCTGTTACTTCGCTTGTCGGAATCTCGCCGGAGAGATTGGAGAATGACTAGGTTTAAAAAGAGCTAAGCTAGCGAGGGAGGAAATGAGTGAAAATCAGATAATTTAGGGGTTAAATAAGTAGTTATAATAAAATAGGAGGATATATTTATAAATATAGAATAGATTAAAACTTCTGATAGAGCTAGAGTGTTGACTTTTAAGATGAACTTAGTAAGGTGATGATGAACTATCTACAGAGACTGAGAGAGAGAAAACAACGTCTTGAAAGTTGCAAGTATCTTGAGAATGGTTTGTTTGATGTCACCTCACTAGCAAATTTCATTAAAGCTTGTTTTCAGATATTCTTCCTGAGAATGAAACAAATGAATATGTTTTCAGTAATGCAGAGGGTGGTTTGAATCAAAAGGAATGGCCCCTGCGCTTAAAGGTGACTATAATTGTATTTAATGCCTAAACAACCTTAATGGATATACCTTGATGAATTGGATTGACATGTATTGCAGAAGTGCAAAGAAGTTCGATGCCCTCTTGAGCCAGTACAAGCAATGGACTATCCAAAATAAACACAAATCTATGTAGCATCTGGTTAAGTCTATGGCGGCCAACAAACTTATGGCTCCACTAAGAAACATGTTCCCAAATTTGGTAAGAACACCAAACCATATCTCATTAAAACCAGTTAGCAAGCTTAGTTTTTCTCACAGTTATCCACTAAAACCAGGTAACAAAGTAGGATTTAGCAGGCAATGAGGAACTAGCAAGCTTTAGAAAGCACATAACAAGTCGGATGTGTTTGTGATAGAGACACGGTGGAAACTACGCAAAACTGATCACTTGAGCATGGAGATAGATACATGGGTCATTGCCAGAGAGTTAATGTCGAAATGAGTTGGGGATCTTTACATGGGATGGGAAACATTTGTGGAAGATGTAGTTTTAAACCTATCAAACACAGACCGGTTTGCCTGAAGAAACTTTCACTTAAGTAAGATCTTTGTGATAATCCTCTCACTCCATGTATGTGTAAAGCTTAATGAGGCTTTCGTTTGCATTGTGAGTTGATTAAGCTGATGAGCAACAAGCCTTATCTTTGTAACCATTTTGATACTATGTAAAGTTCCTAGTGAAGATATAAGAGTCACAAATATGCCATCTCATGGTTACGAGGTTCAATCAGTGTAGAGTTGTAAGTCTATCTTTAACCTAGACACATGTTCCCTACTGGTCATCTGTCTCAGCTGCACATCTCTCACATGAGTGGCAGTGTCATTATCAACCTACTCAACTTTCCTAAACACATGTAAAGACTTGTTAAGATAACTCAAAACAGAGTGTTACAGAAGTAGATAGTACTTTTTATGAAAATAGGTTTTTATTTCATTTAATATCTCTTAAAATACTTGCAACGGTTACTAATTTAATCCTTAAGAAAAAAACTTTCTACTAATAGTACTTGCCATTAACGACAATAGCGTGTTCTATCATCTCTCAGGTTCTCTTCATCAACAAAGATCGCTATGATCCGACACTGCCTTGAAAGAACCGGAACCACCCTCCGGTTCATACCCTTCTTCCTCCTCCTCCTGAATCTTTCCATTTATAGGTACTCAAAGCTTTCCTTTTTTAATCCTCACCTATCTCCAAAGTTTCAAACTTTCTTTGTTGGGTCGGTTCAGATTCTGATTCTAACTCGAATTTCAGTGTATCGATTAACGCAAGGACGTCGAACGAACATGCGATCTTTCCACCAAGAGGATGGAACTCATACGATTCCTTTTGCTGGACCATCTCTGAAGCTGAGTTCTTACAGAGCGCTGAAACCATTTCAAAGCGTCTTCTTCCTCATGGGTATCAGGTTAATTTCGTTCCTTGTGTTGATTGGAATGTGAAAGTTTTGTTCTTTTTTAAATGTTTGTGTGTGGATTTGGATTTGGATACAGTATGTTGTGGTGGATTTACTTACTGTTTCTGGACATGTAACTGAGTTCCTTGTGTTGATTGGTATGTGAAAGTTTAGTTTATTATTAGTGTTCCTGTGTTGTGATGTGTGGATTTGGATGCAGTATGTTGTGGTGGATTACTTGTTGTTTCTAGACATGTAATTGAGTTCCTTGTGTTGATTTTAATGTGAGAGTTTAGTTTATTGTTAGTGTTCCTGTGTTGTGATGTTTGGATTTGGATACAGTATGTTGTGGTGGATTATTTGTTGTTTCTGGACATGTAATTGAGTTTCTTATGTTGATTTGAATGTGAATGTTTAGTTCTTTTGTTAATGTTCATGTGTTGTGATTTGTGGATTTGGGTACAGTATGTAGTGGTGGATTACCTTTGGTACAGAAAGAAAGTTGAAGGGGCTTATGTAGACTCTCTTGGTTTCGATGTGATTGATGAGTGGGGAAGGATGCATCCTGATCCTGCTCGATGGCCATCTTCTAGAGGCGGCAAAGGTTTCACACAAGTCGCAGAGAAAGTTCATAGAATGGGTTTGAAGTTTGGGATTCATGTTATGGGTGGGATAAGCACACAGGCTTATAACGCAAACACTCTTGTTATGGATAGTATCAAGGTATTTATCTTTTTGGTTTATCAAGTTTGTGGGGTGGTTGTTTGTTAACGTTTTTTAATGCTTAGGGAGGTGCTTATAAAGAAGCAGGTAGACAGTGGAGGGCGAAGGATATTGGGATGAAGGAGAAGGCTTGTGTGTGGATGCCACATGGGTTCATGAGTGTGAATACTAAGCTAGGTGCTGGAAAAGCGTTCTTGAGGTCTCTTTATCGGCAATATGCTGAATGGGGAGTTGATTTCAGTAAGAGAATCAACATTGTTTTTACATAACTTTCTTGTCTGGATCTGAGCATCGTAATCTTGTCTTATTTTCTTGGTCTTTATAGTAAAACATGACTGCGTATTTGGGGATGACTTCAATATAGATGAGATAAGTTTTGTATCAGAGGTACATAAAAGTTTGTGATCTTATGGTTAGAGTGGAAGGTACATAGATGTGAAAATTTGGTTTTTTTTCTTTGGTAGGTTCTGAAGGAGCTTGATCGGCCTGTTTTGTATTCCATATCTCCAGGGACGAGTGTAACACCTACAATGGCTAAAGAAGTTAGTCAACTAGTTAACATGTATAGAATAACAGGTGATGATTGGGACACATGGAGAGACGTGGTGGCACATTTCGATATCTCGAGGTCAAGCTTCTTGTGCATTACTTAGCTGAATCATCCTTTTGCCACGTTTTAACCTTTCTTTGATGTCATCTTCCAGGGATCTATCTGCTTCTAGTATGATCGGTGCACGAGGGCTACAAGGAAAATCGTGGCCTGACTTAGATATGTTACCTCTTGGATGGCTTACTGATCAAGGTTTAGCTTAAAAAATCATGTTATCTCAACTCTGAAGATGGTTTTAGTTAACGTTGTACTGTCTTAATGTTTGGTTAAGGTTCTAACTTTGGACCTCATCGAGCGTGTAATCTTACTATGGAAGAACAGAGGACACAGGTAGTATAGCTCTAGCTTCCAGTTCATAGTTTATTAGCATGTCTCTTAGACTCTTTTGGTTTACTATTCAGATGACTTTGTGGTCTATTGCAAAGTCCCCTCTCATGTTTGGAGGTGATGTAAGAAAGCTTGATGACACTACTTATAATCTCATCACAAATCCTACACTGCTGGAAATCAATTCTCATAGCTCTAACAACAAGGAGGTCTGAAGAATCATAACCCCAGTCTTCAAACTCACTTCTCTACTTTGAAATCATAACCTAAACTGTTTGCTGTTTTACAGTTTCCTTACATCACCGCGGAGCACAATTCTCATCATCATCCAATAGGCAACAAAGTTAAAACCAAACATGCATTTGGTCTGACTAGCTGCAAAGAACAGAAAGCCAATACTTGGTCCATTGTAGACAAGTCCAGTGGAAAAATCTGTTGGAATCAACACTCTAGCGAACAACCAGAGAAGCCCTTTTGCTTATACAACAGAAAAGCTCTTCTATCTTCGTAATGACTCTTTTCTTTCTTCAATTCGCTTTACATTTCATTAACACTCCTTAACTGCTTCATGTTGGTGCAGCAGTGAGGAGATAGAACACAACCAGCTTTATCAAGATAAGCTTCATTTACATACAAATGATAAAACAGATTCTTGTTTAGGAGCTTCCTCAAGGCAAAAGCTCACTTCTAAAGACTATAGTCGTGGTGCGTTTTCACCTTGCAAACTAGACGCAAACCAGGTATTACAAACTATTCTCTATTTCTCTGACTTTGATATCTTGTAACACACGCTATAATCTTCAGATGTGGGAGTTCCATAGTAATGGAACACTAGAGAACAGTTACTCTGGTCTTTGCGCCGTGTTAAATCCAGTGAAAGGTTGGTACTTTCAGATCAACTATATTGACATTCTCGTGTTTCTTATAGTTGACAATTTAGGCATGAGTTTGGTTCAGTTGGGTTCGGTTTTCTTGGTTTTTGTTTTTTTCATTCGATAGATATAGAAACCGTTCGGATATTTATGAAATTTCATTCGGTTAACAATTTTAGAAACCCAAAAGTATATAAATTATATTTTAGATATTCGGTACTCATTCAATTCTCTGTTCGGTTCTACAAATATAGAAACCATTCGGTTATTTGTGAACTTGGTTTCGGGTTCGGTTCGGTTCGCTTGCTGTTTTAAGGCTTAGTTGACATTATCATCAATCTTCTGTAGCAGCTGAAGCTAGCTCCAATGGTGTTCGTTCTTGGATTGCCACGGGAAGAAGAGGAGAAGTATACGTGGCTTTCTTCAACTTAAACCCGGTGAAGACAACAGTATCAGCCAAGATATCAGACATTGCCAAGGCTCTTCAGAACAAGACTCATCTTGAAGGAGCTTCTTGTAAGAGCCACGAGCTATGGAGCGGCAAAGATTTCGGACCAACGAAAGATTCGGTAACGATTCAAGTTGAATCTCATGGTCCTGCTCTGTTCATTCTCCATTGTAGCCATGCATGACTATGTCAGCTCAATAGGGTGTTCTTTTGCCTTCTACTTACGACGTCGTTTCTCATCCTAAAGTGATGTTTTTCAGCTCTAGCCTAGTGAAAACAGAGTTTATGTATAATCTATGTTTCAATAACACTGCCTCACAATAATATTTAGCATACAAAATGTAATAAAAAGCTATATTATATACATAACATAAATTACTTAATTCTTATTCCAATAACATAAATTACTTAATTCTTATTCCAATAACATAGTTTAAATAAATTAATTTTTTCAAATTTACATTTGACTTGACGCTAGAGTGAGTATAAGAGTACGAGTAATTATGACTAGCCCTAACATAAAGACCTAGATCACGTGGTGCAGACGAAATACGTGCGTCACAAGAAACACCTCTGTTATATTTTAAGACTTAAATCATGTTTCTCACAAATTTGTTTGCCAATAACCCTAAAAGTTTATTTGTATTGGAAAATGGAAATACATTCAGACCCAAACTGTTCAGCATAAACCAACGAAATACAACAATAAGAATACAAAACCCGATTGCTTACACATACTTCCCTCTGTACTTAGGTTTAGGATCTTTAAAGCTTTTGGAATCAGTATGAATCAGTGAAGAATCAGAAGGTCTGAACACAGAGGAATGAATATTACCTTCCTCTAACCACTTAAGATGATTCTCTCTAAACTCCAAATGCATTAAACGAGCAGCTTCTTCAATCTCTTCACTATAAGGCTCTACTTTCACCATGGTTAGCAAAACCCTACTGTACCGCGAGCTCAAGATCTGTTCAGAGACGGCTACTAACTTGAAACAAGGGTGCTCCGGAAACTTAACCTCACTGCCATTCTCATCTCTCAAGACCGGGAAGAAAAAGACAAGCCTGCCTTTCATCACCAACATTCTTGCAGCAAGGTGAAGCAGATCATGAACACACTCCACTAGACTATATGCACCAGTGGATGGAATGTGATCTCTTCTTTTGTCATCAGGGACTGTGTATGGATCTACTGTCCCTCTAAGGATTTTCCTGCCACCGGATTTGCGTCCACCAGCTCGAACCCCGTATGGTGGATCACATATAATCGCATCAAAGATCTAGACCAATGAATACAAAAGACACAAGCTTATGATCTAGACTCAAACCCTAGCGATAATAATGAAGGAAATGATAGAGCATATTACCTCCTTTAGCCCGGAACGCCAAGGAGGTAGATTGTTATCCATTCTAAGTAAAGCAACTGGCATAGGTAGTCCATACTGCATAAGCGATACCAGATGTAAGAACCAAAGATACATCACATAACAGAAGAAGTTAAGGCACCAACCTGCTTGAAATTGCTCCAAACATTACAGTTTGGACCACGTCCATCACGCACTACTCTGATATCAATATCTGCACCCTAATACAATAACCCATCTATCAGTTTCACATCCAAAAAGCCGCAAAAAAGTGTATCAAGAAACCGAGGGAGGTTACAAACCATTGTCATTGCACCAAAACGTGCAGCAGAAACAAGAATGCTCCCTGTACCAACAAAAGGGTCATACACAAGCTTCCCAGATGTAGCTTTAGCTTGATTAGCCATTAAGAAAGCCATTTCAGCATCCATAGCAGTCGGGCCAAGGTAAGTTCGAGATTTCAGCTGAAAAGTAGGTAACAGCTTCCTATCAGCAAAACCAACCTCCCTTCCAAAAAAGATTCTTCTCTGGAGAATGGGTTGAAGTCCATTGTTCTCCTCAGATTCATCCATCTCCATGAGGAAAAAGTTGTGATCTGGGTTCTTCAAGTTAACCTTTCCCTACAAAGATCCAATCACCAAATGTTCATATAGTGTTATAAAAATCAGTCTAGGCAACGCAAGGGACAATTTTCTAAACCGATTTTTTTAAAGTTCGGTTTAGGTTCCAAGCATCCGCCTAAACAATAATCCACTATAATCCTCTATAAAACACATAACCGTAGCCTAGCAATTTTTCACCATTGTGTTCATAGGAAGGAAGTTTGGTTTAGGTTCTAAGCATCCGCCTAAAACAATAATCCTCTATAAAACGCATAACCGTAGCCTAGCAATTTTTTCACCATTGTATTCATAGAAGGAAGTTCGGTTTAGGTTCCAAGCATCTGCCTAAACAATAATCCTCTATAAAACGGAGCCTAGCTATTTCTTTTCAACATTGTGTTTATATAAAGGAATAGACACAACACAAGAAAGTTTCCTTCTTTGGAAGTGGAAACATACCTGGAATGGGATATAAGTAAATGAATTGATTCTCTCCCTCTGCTCATCGAAAGTCAGAGCCTTTCCGAAAGTTTCAACAGAGATTCTAAAGGTGGAACCAGAAGCGAGAAACGGGAGCTTCCGAGAATCAGGGAAGCTTTCAATGGAGTCTCTAAGCTCTTCGTAGCAAGTTCCTTCACCCCAAAGCTCGTACATTCCTTTCACCAATATGCCTACACTAACACCATTTCTTTTGAGAAAACAACAAAGGAAGAAAGATAAGGTTGAAAAGCATACTTCTTTTGGCGATGTTCTTGGCGATTTCTTCGGAAGAAAGGTGGACGAAGTGGAATGGAGTATCGTTATGGTGATGTTCAGGGAGACGCCATTGGAGAGGAGACTCATCTTCTCCGAAGAGTTCGGCTAAAGCTTCGACCTCTGGCTTTCTGAAGTCTAGTAGCCTGTGATAGAAGACGCATAGAAACCACATCTCTTGTTTTTTTCCCCCAAATTCAAAACCCTAATTCGTCAGGAGACCTGAGAAGAGGAAGATGACCGTGAAGACGACGGCGGCTAAAACCTTTCTTAAAACCCTAGGCCCGTTAAAAGCCCATTAGTTTGGATAGACGGCCTAATATATGTAAAACTGAGTATCAAATGACGGAAGTACCCCCGGGGAGGTATACGATATGACTTACTTTTGGGTCGTCTCTGCTTTCCAGGAATTAGGGTTCTGAAAGCAAATCACAATCAGATCTCATCTTCGCCGCTCTCTCTCTCTCTGGTATGTTTTATCTTTTCTTCTTACTTTATTTTATACTGATTAACTTGTAGGTCTTTATCATCTTCGTATACTGATTGTGATTAGAGCTTTCTAGGGTTACGAATTCTAGATATGTTGTTTGCGGATAGGTTTTTAATTTGAAATTAGCTTCGTAGATACATGCCGTAAGTGCGTAACTGTGTGTATGATCATGATGTCATGTTATTATTGTAGAGAACAAGACTAGGTCTGGTTCGCGAATCATTGTCTTCTTCTCGCTGTGTGTAGCTCAGGATCTGCTGTCCTAAGTTTCTTTCTTTAGCTCCTTAGTGTTAGCTTCATAGATACTTGTCATAATTGCATAACTGTGTGTATGATCACGATGTTGTGTTAACGTTGGAGAACAAGACCAGGTATGGTTCGCGAAACATTGTCTTCTCGCTGTGTGTAGTGTGCTTAAGGATCTGCTGTCCTAAGTTGCTTTCTTTAGCTCCTTGTTAAAGGAACTAAACTTACAATGTAGCTTACCAGATCTTCTGGGAAGTCGTATTTATTTTCTTCAGACAAAAATTTGGCAGTTCGTAGAAGATGTCAGAAGAAGTGGAGTACCGCTGCTTCATTGGTGGGCTTGCGTGGGCAACGTCTGATCGTGGCCTCAGAGATGCCTTTGAGAAGTATGGTCACCTCCTTGAGGCTAAGGTATAATCATTTATCTCTTCCTTGGTTTAGTGGCTATCTGCATTGATACCTGAGATTTTGGAGCTGTCTTTAGTAATAGTTACTTGCTTCGTTGAGTGAACTATATGTTACTTAACTTTATCTTTGATGACAGGTGGTTCTTGACAAGTATTCTGGGCGTTCCCGTGGTTTCGGGTTCATCACTTTTGATGAGAAGAAAGCTATGGATGAAGCTATTGCAGCAATGAATGGGATGGATTTAGATGGGCGGACTATAACTGTCGATAAAGCCCAGCCACAGGGTGGATCTGGCAGGGACAGGGATCGTGACGATGACCGCAGTCGTGATCGTGACCGCGGATATGACCGTGACCGTAGCCGTCCCTCTGGTGGGCGAGGTTCAGGTGGTGGAGATTGCTTCAAATGTGGCAAGCCTGGACATTTTGCAAGGGAGTGTCCTGATGAATCTGGTCGAGGTGGTGGTGGAAGGTACAGCTCGAGAGATGATAGGTACAGTTCAAAGGATGACAGGTACAGCTCAAAGGATGACAGGTACAGTGCAAAAGAAGACAGGTATGGTAGGGAGGGTGGTAGGGATGGTGGTAGGGATCGCTATGGACCTGATCGTGGTAGCGAACGCTCTGGAGGACGTAGCAGGGATGATGGCAGCCGTGGAGGTTCAGGAGGGGAGAGGCATGGCCGTGCTCCATACGATCGCCCCAGAGATGGTGGCCTTCACTAGAATTCTACTCCAAAAGGGTAAGTATGGCTTTATATAATTATACCTCTGCAAAGTCATTATCTGCTTGTAATGCTATAAGCTAATGTTGAAGTCTCTTTCACATCTTATTATGCAGTCAAACAAGTGGAAGGTTTCTGCTTTCGGCTTCTCATCAAGTGGAAGTTAGATCGTCTGTTTTGTTCAATGTGTTTTGGATAGCTCAAGAAAGAAGATGTGTTCTCTGTTTTGGCCCGTTAAAACTCAAGACTATGTGCTAAAGTGCTCTCCTTTTCATATGTTGATCCGTATGGAAACCTTGTGCTTGGTCGGTTTGAGAGACACAAATGTGCTACTTTATGCTTATCGTAATGAATGCGTTTGGTTGGTTACCCCCAACACCATATTAAAAAGCCTAAGGTACGTGATTGATCCTTACGGGGTATCTCTCCAGGGTCGACATTTGGTAATATTCAAATGTTGAATCTATGCCATTTATTAATTCTGGTAAAAATGATGCAGGATCATCTGATACTTGGGTTTAGTCAGAAATAACAGAGAGACCGGTCTATAAAACTTGTGATGCAATTGGGAAACACTGATACTTGGCTACGGGATCTCAAAACATCCATTCATGAGCACAAAAGACTGAATGATCCTTGTGCAGTTTTAGTGTCATGATTCAAATCGAATCAAATAGTTTCTTTCTTTGTAAATAGATACTACCACTAATATTTTTATAGTGGATAGGTATAGGTATTATTTACGCAGTTGATTAACTGGCGGGTAGGTGACTTTGAATGAATCTTAAACAAGAGATGACCCAAAGAAGAAACATGAAACTAGTGTGAATTTTCAAAGGAAGCTATAATTTGATATCCTGATGTGTCATAAGTAATAGGGTGAATCACGTCATCGTTCTCTTGTGCTAGAATTTTGGGCCAAATAAACATAAGGGTCCCAATTGGGCTGGCCCAGCCCAAAACCTGTAAATCCCATTGATATTTAAGTTCCTCTGGTGTAGTTTGCAAAAATTTTACACCTATATTTCAAAGTTTGGTTCCACCATGAAAAGATGAATGGGGTTTTTGAAATAATTAGTTTTAATATTACATCTTCCATTTTCAGTATTTAAAATATCTAAGTTTTCTTTAAAAATCAACTTCAACTTTTCCTCTTCAAATATAAAATCAGTTTGAAGTTTTTCAGTTTTACCAAAAGTGTTTATCATATGCTTTAAAGTTCATATTACAAACAAATTGAGTTTAACAAATTGAATTTAACAAATTTTAAATAATCAAATGTAAATTAAAACTATATAAAAAACAAACTTGTGCAGTTGTGCTAAACGCAGTCCAAAGTTCCACATTTTCTATTTTAGAAAATATGTTTGCATGAAGAATAGAAAGACACAGTTGTTAAATATATAATGTTTCTTATAATAATTAAATAGTAAAATACATTTGCATTTTTCATATTTGATTGGCTAGAATTTGGACCATATATATTAAAATATATTCGTATAAATAATGATTCTAATTGTAGTTGTAAGAATAATAGCTTTTAACTAATAGGTAAAATTTTGAATTTTGTGAACCAGTTCTATCGCAAATTTAAACCCAAAACATCTAAAACCTAAATATTCCGGAAAATTCATTTTGGGTTTATAACATTAAAATCAAATCTAATAATTATAGAGTTGGGCGTGTTAAGGTCCCGAAATTCGGCCTAGGTTTTTCAAAGCCACAATGGCTTAAAAAAATCATGCATACTAGTGAACTCGAACTCAGCTTCCATAGCGCTACATAGTACATTTGACAACAAGACCACAAAGAGTCTATGACAAATGTGGTCGCTTAAATAACTGGCAGACAAAAACACATGATCCTTCTGCTTGGACCAAGAGTTGTCTGTGCATCCATGGACTACAATTCCTCTTAAACATTAAAATTATAAATTTAACTTAGAAGAGCACGCTGGTTAAATATTTAACACCAATTATGATCATGTCAAATCCCTTCAATAGCACAACATAAATTTTATCTTAAAATAGCATAAAATGACCAAAATATTATTTATTAAAATGTACAAAAACGTTCTTTCCTTTATGAATAATACATTTAGCATAAAAACATTTAAAAATATTTTTAAATTATCTTTAAGAAAAAAAAAAAAAAGTATAATTTTATACCATAAACTTTAAATCCTAGATCCTAACTAGTGTAAAATTGGAAATCAAACCTTTAACAGAATCGGCTCGAGAACACCTAAAACTAGATAAATGAGTTGATGGAAGATGGTTGTGATCGCAATACCCAAGATTTGTGGACTAAATCAGATGATCATAGACTGAAACAGAGACTAAAGGGATCAATCCTCACAAGAGCCTAAGCATCAGACGATCTTACTTGTCTTGATTCCACAAAACAAACTAAACCGCAAGAACAACATATTCAAAAACACTAAGTGAACTTGAAAACAAAAGACTGAAATTTTACTACTTGATCAAAGGGTGAAGAACAACTGAAGGACATGTAGAGATTATATAGTGCTCGGGCTCTTAAAAAAGCAAATGCTAAAACAAAAAGCAAAGAAACTAGCCGGTAGATGTTTTGAAGCTAAAATGATGAAATATGGAAAGGATCTTCTTGGCTTGATCAGGGGACGTGTAGAACATTTCTCTAATCTCTTGGTTGTCTCCTCTTGTGAGTAAAACGAAGAGATTTGAGGCAATGTAGCCGTTGTGCATTGAATTGGCCGGAGGTGCCTGGAAGAATGTTGGATGTTCCTGGATGTTTTTAGGACTTTATTCAGCGTCTAAGTTTCTTAGAATATTTGTGGAAGTTGGCATGTGGCGTATATGAGAAAAATATGGACTTTCCTTCTTGGACTCCAAATATACATGTTTTGGAAAAAATGCATAACTCTCAATTAGCTCAGATCATTTGACTGATTCTTGTTGATTGCTAAGAGGCTCTTCTTGGTGGCCAAGTGGCTGTGGAATTGGACGAATCGTCTTGAAGTAGTTCTGATCAGTTATGGGCCTCAGTAGTTTCTCATGTAGCAAATGAATGGGATGTAGACCATCTCCTTGATAAGGCCGACTCTGAGGCAATCTCTCTTTGACTAAAGTGTTTATGTTGATCACTTTGTCGAGGAATATTGAGTTGTAGCTCCGTTTCTGGTTCCTTTTGGTTGAACACTCCATGGCCTTGGTTGACCATCTCGGGTCTTCTGGTCTGATGGAGACTCTATGATGGTATTGATGCCCACATAACTAACCCTTAGTTTATCAAAATCAAAACACTAGTTTCTAACTCTAGCGCTAAAGATATATACACAATATATTTTTGGTATCTTTCAATAAAGTTATTTTGTAATTTTTCTTTTTGTATTCAATTTAAAAACATAAATATGTTTCAGTGATATGTAAAATATTTTTCTTATTAATATTTATATTTTTAGTTTTACTTCGAGGACTAACAATTTATATTCATTTAGAGAACCTATTACTTTCAACTCAAAAATCCATTACACATGCCTGATGTTGAAAATTAAAACATCTGATACTTGTCGACAAAAGTTCTCATTTCAAAAACATTGGTGTTGGAGCAGAAGAATATATATCAACATAAATCCACTTTTCAGATTTCTCCACTCGCTAGATTATGAATGCATGCTCATAGGAGTTGTCCCTTATTGGCCTATACGCTAGCAGGTGACAGTCAACCTACTTTGGTATGGATTTCCTAAACAACACACATTATAACTCATTTAAGATAGTTTATGCTATACTTATGAACTTAACTAAGTTCTTTAGTAGGAGTTGCATCATACATCTCATTATTCATGAATGTAGTGAGTGTATGCATTCATGATCATTTCCTCCGTTGTGAAATCATAAATCAGAGACCACCTTTGAGTTGGAGTTGTAAACTTATGCATTTTTCTGGTCATCTACTCAGCCTCCAACAAAAAAAATAAATCGCACAGTTTAATAATTAATCAACAACAACTAAACACATAAAACCAGTTTAATGGTCTTTCCTAACAATTACATCTTTCGAATAATCTATTTAAACATTAAATTCATTTGTCACATCATTGTATAACCATAAATAAAGAAATATATATAAAGAGAAAGTTCAGCAACTTTTGAGCAAATGTTAAGAAAATATCTAGAAAATGTAATAAAAATGGAAAATTCCACAAAAATACTCCAACTAAATTTCATTAACCTTTTTAATACCTAAAATTTTTTTGCTACCCAGTTTAATACCCCAAATAAATACTTTACTCATTTTAATACAAAAATGTTTTCCATTTTAATACCAAACTTTGTTTATTTTAATAAAAATATTAATAAATTTCAAATGAAATTTAGAAAATCTCTAAAACTTGAAAAAAATCACACAAAATTCTATTTTGTGTTTGATAAATAAAAGTAACTAATTTATGTATAACTAGGTGACTCACACGCGTCCATACGCGGACGTGAATATTTTTAAGAAACTAAAGTCTAATAATTTTGGGTAATATTTTATTAGTCTAAGTTGTATTTGTTTGTGTATTTTTATGTTATTTTAATTAAAGTTTTATTTATAAGTTGTTTAGTTATGGTGTAAAACTATTGTTAAATGTGTTGATTATTTTTGATTCACTTGTACTAACTTTTTCTCGAACTTTCTAATTAACCAACTCGTTGCCTTTAGTTTTTGCATGAATATGATTCCTCTTTTTCAGTTTTGATTTTTATAATTGTAGGATTAGCCTAAGTTGGAAAATATGAGTTTTAAAATTTATTTCATCATCAATGAAAATCATCTCAATAGAAATGGCATGCGTACGATATTTTTTCCAAAAGTTTTTATGTTTATTTTGAATGTGCATATATGTAAAGAAGAACAAACTTTTCAGATGGAAACCGTGCGAGTTGTTTTCCTACAAAGGAAGACATAGTTTCTTTATGAATAAGAAAGGTTTTTTGTGAATGATTAATACTTAATAATTAATTAATAATTTATTTTTATGTCGATTGTTTAATAGTTTAGATTTATGAGAATTAGTTTATTTATATAGATTTCGGAGCCATTCAAATAGTATTGGGATTAAGAATCTATAATGTAAAATACATTAAAAACTTGCATAACTATCAAAAGGTATAATCATATAGTTTCCTTTTTATTAAGAAAAGATATTTAATTTTTAATATCCTAAGAAATTTTAAAATGTATAAAAAAGTTTATAAAATTGGAATTTATAGTAAAATTAATTTTTATTAATCATAATTTATTAATAAAAACAAAAATATATATAGATATTGTCTTTTATATGAAATTCCTTTCTGATAACAATTCAGTTATAAAAGGAAAGTATCAATAAAAATAAAATGAAATATCAATAATGGAAATTATAATAATAAAACCAATTCATTAAGGCTATCAAAGTAATAAACCATCGTAAGAGTTAACCTGAGTGCGCCACATAGGAAAATGACTACTCAAATAACATTATAGCAATCTTAAACTTTATAATAAACAATACTAAATTCAAAGTATTTAATTTAGTTTACTTTATAAAATAGAAAACAAATTTATTTATTTTCCTTTAAATATAATTTAAAAAAAAATTCTAATTTATTTACCTTTTTCCTAAATCTTAAAATAAAATTAGAAACTTTTAATATTTTTCCTTAGATTTTGGAGATTTTTTGAAATTCATTTGAAGCTTGTTAACATTTTTAATTATGATAAAAAAAGTTTAGGTATTAAAATGGATACAGATTTAAAAGTTTGAATATTAAAATAAGCAAAATAATGAATTGAAGTATCAAACTGGGTATCAAAAAAGTTTTCCTTATGTGACAAACTACAAACTTGCACAAGACAGTAAACAAGGTAATGATGTCTTAAGAAGAAGTTTCCCAAAATTTATTTAAAACAAAACTAGAGAAGAACTTAGATTTGGTGATAAAAATATGATTGTCCAGGTTTCTTATCACCACCATCACCAGATCCTCCTCCCAATCCAACAGTCTGAGTGACCCCGGAAACAAGATTAGTAACCATAGAGGTCCCCCATGAGACCCACCATGCTCCATCTCCATGTCTCTCAGCCTCACCACCAATCCTCTTTTGCCCCTCCCCATAATCATATCCCATCTCTTTTCATAAACTCTCTAACCGCTCCAGCTCCTTGTTTAGCCACCTCTTGAGACGGGATCTCGAGCGGGTTATGGTCCAAGTTCACTCTCTCTAGCTTCTTCAGCATATAAAACGAGTCTGGTATCGCTTGGATTTGGTTGTTGCTTAGATCAAGCTCCTTTAGGTTAGTCAGATCAGTGATTGCGTCCGGGACACGCATCAAGTTGTTGAAGTTGCTGCTTAGGTTTAGAACCTCGAGTTTGGTTAGTCTGCCTATGGAACTTGGAAGCTCATGGATCTCGTTCATGTGTGCGTCAAGATACTTTAGGGAATGCATTTCACTTATGGAACCTGGAAAGTAACGTAGCTTGTTCAGCTGGATCAACAACCTCTCGAGATTCTGTAATCCGTATCCGATGTTTGTAGGTAATGAAGTCAAGTTGTTGTAACTTGCATCTAACTCAACCAATGACCTAAATATAGATTAACGTTAGGACAAAAGTAGAAACCATATTCAGACATAAACAAGACAAAACCGAACCTGCAGTGTGCTATGCTTTCAGGGAGTGAAGTTAGATTGTTGGAAGACACATTAAGGATCCTAAGGTTAAGCAACATTCCTATAGAGTCAGGAAGTGATTCAAGAGAGTTTGAAGATACATCAAGCTCTTCTAGCTTCTTCAGTTTCGAGATTGCATCAGGTATAAACTGTAAAAACGTTTTAAAAACAGTTTCATAACACAACAAATGAAACATTAAACTACACTACTACAAATACTAAACAAGTTCTTGATCTTACCAAAACATTAATTATTATTACCATTACTTAAAGATAAATACCTTAAGATAACTGTTTACAAATTTTATCATAGAAATAGTTTCAAAGAGAAAAATAATTAAAATAAACTTTATTAAAGGGTGTAAATATACATGTATACATGTTGGGTAAACTAACTTAGATTTAAGGTTTAAATTTATAGGATAAGATTTGAAGTTGAGTTTTAAATTAAAAATATATAGATATATTAAAAAATTAAAATAAAAATTCTATTTTGGTTAGTTATTCTTTTTATGGATATTTTTGTGATAAAAACAAAACAAAAATGACAGAGAAATTTGTCCTTTAAATTAGAAGCAATCATGTCAAATTATTTTAGTTTTTACCGTCAAGTCGTTGCTAGAGATATTCAAGGAAACTAAGCCAACGATTTTGCAAATAGCTTCAGGGAGAAACTTAAGTTCTTGACCGGAGAGATCAATCTTCTCAAGGACTTTGCCGGACTCCGCCGCCTTGAGCACCTTAACAACCTCCTCGTTCATTTCTTCGCGGCTTCTCAAAAGAGATTCAACCTCAGCGGCATAAACCGTAGAAAGCTTCTCCTCCAAGTCACTCAACTGCTTCTCGTAGCTATCATAAACCTCCTCCAACCGCACAGCCCCGGCGTAAATCTCCGCCTCCTTGGCTGCTTCCTCAGGGGAGAGAGAGTCCATCTGAAGGATCTGAGCGATCTTAGAGCGAGCAGAGGAAACAGCTGATGGGTCTGGTCGTGGTCCGAGAGAGGCTAAGACGGAAAGAGTCTGGGTGATGGTGGTGGGGATGGACTGAGTCAAGGAAGACATGACTTGTGGGTCGGAGAGAAGAGGGAAAGAAGGGGCGAGAGTTTGTTGGACGGACGTAGACGGCGGCGCGTGGTGGTTGGAATCATATTGGTGTAGGACGTAAGAGAGTAACGGGAACTTGTCAAGATCGTGCTCCATGGTTTTGTGGTATTTGTCCGAACTAATCGAATATTAGAGAGGTTTAAGTAAAAGAGAATTTTTATCAAAAGAAGTTAAATGTTGAAGAAGTCAGTCATGTTTGAGTTTTAGATGTTGCCATGTCTGTGATCAGAAGAATTTAGTTGAAACGTGTGGAAGTTGACCAAAGAACTTAATATGATTCTGTGATAATAAAAGTCAAGCAGCCATCTTTTAAGAATTAAACAACTCAAGATTGATCCGGTCCACCTTCTGTTTGATTTTCTATTGAATTTTTGCTCGTGTAATTGAGTGGTTAAGTTAAACCGGTTAATCTATGGTTTAGTTGTCTGTACTCTGTAAGCTAAACCGCTTAGAGCATCCGCAACGGTGAAACCCACCACGGATCCTTTACTATTTACTTTTTTTTTTATATTTTCAGAATTAAAAAAAAATTAAAAAAAAAATATCAACTAATCGCGGATCACCACGTGTCGCGGGGATCCGCAAACAGTGTAAAGACTCCCTAAGGAAGGGGATTTAAGGATCGAATCCTTAACTATTAATAAGATCTACCAATTATTTAATTATTATTTCTTAAGAACTCCGCGTTAAGGACCCCCCCATTGCGGGTGCCCTTAGTTTAGGGTCCACCTAAGCAAAAGCTTATGCTTCTTTTAAGAGATTTTCTCCTTTTGAACAGTATGGAAAAGTCGTGTTGACTATATAATAAATAAACTTCTCGAATAGTCATTTAAATGTTTATCACAAAAAAAAAAATTAAAATGGAAATAATTTTTTTTTTAAATTTCTAATATAGATTTTCTTTTTTAATTTCCTTCCAAACTCTCCAATAACTCAAAATCTTAAATTTAAATTAGTTAACTCAAGAGGTACAAATGTGTATTTACATATTTTAATAAAATTTAATTTAACTATTTTTTCCGTAAAAACTATTTTGTGATAAAAATTTTGAAAAAATATCCTATGTATTTCTCCTATATAATTGCTTTAAATAATTAAATTCTTACTAGTGTTCAAAAATAAAAAGTGTTGCAACAAAAATTAAACTTCTTACTGAATTGTATATGGTCATCAGGATTTAAAGACCGGTCATGCTTTAATGGGTTACTTAGATTAAAGTTATAGAGTATAAAAATTATGGGGATGTTTAATCTTTAACTCTTATAAGATAGATGGTGATAAGTGATTGACTCAAATCTTTTACAGAATCTTTAACACTTTCATTTTTTTCATAGAATCCATCATACCTTCTACAACACAATATTTTTCTTTAGCAATTTCGAAGGAATCGAACGTTTTTAGGCTATCAATTCATGGGATAATCATATCAATGTTATGACCGGATTAATGGGTCAGAGTGTGAGTCCGTTTTGATATCATGCTAACTTATAAGGATTTTTAACCTAAAACCAATGGTTGATAAGTGGATTAGTTTAATTCTAATATATATTATTTAAGTTTCTTACATATTTTCAATGTGAAATTTTTTCTCCAACAAATATTGAATAGGTTAACGGATTCATTGTTTGAAATCGTTTTTTTTTTCTTCTTCTTCTTTTTTCTTTGAAATTGTTCTAACAGATACTTTGTTTCTGAGTTGTTGAGTCTTAAGTAGTTTATCTAAACTAAAGAAGCTGGTGAATCTGAAGAAGAAATGCTTGCATAAGTACAAATCGAAGCCCTATGATGGTGCTGGAGAGTAATGACGATGGCGGAGAAGTCATATCATGCATGCACAACTCCAAAATTAGGCAGCCATATAGTGGCATATAAAGCATGCACAACTCCAGCACTTTAGAGCATGATTAACTCTATTTTTTAAGTGGATTTTTAAGGGGTGAACCCATATATTTTTTAAAAACTCAGCTCTTCCTCCTCTTATGTAAGAGGCGATTTTTGAAGGTTTTTTAAATGGTTTGTGTGTCTCACTAACACGTGATAATCCGTGATTAATCACGTGAAGTTTATTTTTATTTTTATTTTTAAATCACAAAAAAAGATTAAGAATCCTTTATGATTAATCATGGTCTTAGAGCATCTTCAATGGTGATACCCATTGGAGTTTTTTAAAAAAAAAAAATTTCTTTCTCAGATAATAAAATAAATTAAAAAAATACCAACCATTCGCGAACCGCTATATGTCGTGGAAGATCCGTAAACAGTGTAAAAGATTCACTAAGGATTGAATCCTTAGTTTTTGATGAAATCCACTAATTATTTAATTTTTTTATTTTCCTTTAAATATTTTCATTGCGGATATTCTTAATTGCCAATACTTCCAAACGTGATGCTTAATTCTTTTTTTATTTCCCTTTAAATATTTTCATTGCCGATGCTCTTAATTGCCAATACTTCCAAGCGTGATGCCTAATTTTGTGTTGTACATCCTAATTTCAGTTCCTAATTCCTAATTTAAATATAATTGTGCTTCCGCTTGAAATATCTAAAAGATCAACAACAAAAATTCACGTCCCTGTTATGCCATCATTACACTCCATCCAAAGTCTAGATCTCAATCTTGTTTTTTGGATATAAAATCGTACTTGGTGTCTGATCATCCCCCACTCAACTATTATCATTTTCCGTTCCTTAAAAACACTTATATACTTGTCCAAACGAGCTGTATTTCGGGACCCATTCTAACTTAAATCTAATTTTATCATCACCTCTTCTTTTTTATCCCCAGCATTCTTAATATTTTCTTTTTTAGTTTTGTCTTTTAGCTCAATTTCTCCAAGTTTATCCCTCAATTTTGCCTACCAATAAAAAACAATTAAAATACATATATATGAGAAATTACATTTTATAGCGTTCAAAAAATTATAATTAACTCATTAACCAATTGTTTGACTATACCAATATACTGTGTGTTTTTATGTAATAATGTCTTTTTATCTTTGTAAACAACCGACTCAACCTGCAAAAAGATAATAATTTACATTCATAGTTATTACCTGCAAAAGTAACTCATGGTTCTTTGTTAGTTACTCACTCTCTGCAAGTTATGTTTTAATTTGGAGAAAGTGAATCTGTTTTTTTCTCAGATTTGTGGGACTACAGATGAAATTGTCTGTGTTAATGGTGAAGGGTTGTGGTGAATAATAGAACTTTAAAGATGCGTCTGATGAGCGACAAGCTTGTCCAGTGGCGATCAATAAGACTTGGACGGCGAGAGATGTGTAAAAATTATGGGTTTCAAAATCAAGTTTGACGAGGAAGAAAATACAGTTTTAACGGTGAATTGAAGTTGTGATTTCTAATTTGAGTTTGACGTGATATTGTTTTGTTCTACTCTATTTAACAAAGGTAGAATGGAATGTGATTTTATAATGAAGTATAATTAATATAGTATATTAAAGTTGTATTGTTGATATAAATATTGGATTTTGCTTTAATCATACTGACATAAGTGATTTACAAACTCAGTTTATTATTTCATTAACCAAATAATTTTCATTTACAAATCTATTATATTTTCTATTTTATGTACTATAGTTTAATATTACAAAATAGTATATACTATTTCTAGATTTTAACTTTATTTAAAATATTATAAATATATATTATAGTTTATATTTGGATTTGAGTTTAGTGATTAAAATTTAAAGTTTAGTATTTATGAGTTGGTACAATATTTAGTATTTAAAGATTCTGAATGAGGTTATAATTTTATACTACTTTGGCAATATGGAATAAAACATTTGATACATATTTATGCGGTCAATAAAGATATGATGTGGATGATTCCCTTTTCTTTCATCCAAAATATATATTATAATTTATATTTGAATTTGAGTTTAATGATTAATTTTTAGAATCTAGTATTTAGAAGTTGAAGTGATGTATAATATTTAAGAGTTGTTAGTAGGTTATAAGCTTATAATACTTCAGCTATATGGATTAAAATGCTCAATGCATATTTATGTTGTTAATAAACGTGTGACTTGAATGACTCATCCTTCTTTCACGGGTGAATATAGACTACACATAATTTTATCGACGTATTTTCATTCACATATTACTTGTCTCAATGAAGGGTATAACCGAGTTAATTCAAACATAAATGTTACTAATTTCATTATGTCAAAATCATTTTTCTCATTTTAGCTATTCAAGCAAATTCTCCTTGTATATATATAACCTTGTCTCATATTATATAGTGAACAATGAAAACTTAAATATTGAGCACATACCATAACCGAGAACACTGATCCTTTAAAAGAACTAGAGCTTTTTTCCGTGCTACGCGCGGATAATGTCTCTAATATATATTATTTTGATGTTTAATTTACAATGTTAACTTTTTTATTTGTGGATTTTTGAAAATTTGATAGTTATATTATTAACCATTTTGTTTTTGACTTTGCTCTTTTGTTTTTTATTGTTTGGTGTTTTGCGGTATATTAGTAATTAGTTTAACTTTTGATATTGTAAATTTTTTGTGCAGTTTATATAACCAAAAATATGATTTGGATGCATTACTTTAGAAAGTTGAACGTGTTTATTGTTATTGTATATGAGCATTGAAAAAGTTTAATTATCAAATAAAATTTAAGTAATGTATGAGATCAGTCTTTTTGATAATATGGTAGAGAGTATTTTAAAAGAGGACTGGCAGTGGTAATTTCTATTTGGAATGTAAGTATTGAAGATGTTGATAACATTTAGTATAGAGATAATGAAAAGTAACTTGAATTCATCTATGTTAACCTGCAACACTTAGTTGAATTCATTTAGTTGACAACAATTAAATTGTGATAAGGGCCGGTCAATATCGTTACGGGCTCTAAGGTAAATTGTTTTTTTTTTTTTCCTTTTCAATTTTATACTTATTTAATTTTAAAATATTTTCAAAACTTAATCAGTAACATTTTTGTATATTTTTTGATGAAAGTAAAACTATATACGTATAAATTTATTTTTGGACCTTTTAATTTTATTTATTAAATTTTATTTTTTTTGTATAAAAATATGAATTTATAATAAATATTGAATTTTTAATTATTAATATTGGGGGAACATAGACTTGGATCCAGGGCAGTTATACCATTTGCCCCCTTAATTAGCGAGTCCTGGTTGTGATTCTTGTTATGGTATGCGAGGGTGAAGATATTATACGTCAATGATGTCTAAAACATAAGGAAACATCAAAGGTGAAAATTCTAATAATCAAACCAACTACATATTTAACTGAATGGCAAATAACTTTTTTTGTTACTTTGGTACAATGTTAAATTGTTGATATTTTTTGTAGACTATGCTCTTCGATTTTAGTAGATGTAATCTTTTTTATTGAATGATTGTCATTCCGGCTTTGGTTGTAATATGTGAGAAAGCAACATACAATTAACAATGAGTGAAGATCATTTTTGACAAATATATGAAAATTTCTTTTAAATGTTGTTTTGGCTATATTGTCTATGCGTGGAAATGAACCAAAAATTATAAAAATATGAACAAAAATATTATAAATGGATAATTTAGTTTAATTTTTCAACTAATTTTAAATATGAATAATAGGATTATAAATTTTATATTTTTTATAGAAATATAGCTAAAATATGATGGTTCCATTTACCTATGTATGCTCATAAAATATATATTTTTTATTATATATAAATAAACCATGCATTTGATTTGTATTTAGTTATGTAACTATTTTAAAAAAGATACTAATTCGCCTTGTCATCATATTAGTTACTTGCTACATGTAGAAATTAAAGTAGATAAATATTTTTTTATAAAACTTAAAAACCGCATTGAATGTTGTATTTGTTATAAATTTTCAAAATTATTTATTCTTTTTACATTTGGGACTATTTGATAACATGTTTATTACTCGTTTTATTTTAACTCCGATCACTTACTCTCACCATTTAATTTATATTATGTGTGTCTCTGCATCATCAAATGGGTTTTATGACCACCATGTCCAAATCTCAGTTAATTATGTCTCCAATTGACAGTAAAGACGTGATGGTTTCAAAATTCTAGTTGAATCTCTCTTATATTCCTTATAATGATTTTTGTCATTTTGTATTTTGTGATATTGACATGTATGTTATGTCGCTTAAAAATGTGTTTAGAAATAAAACTTTTAGTATATGTTTTCATTGCAGATGATTTTTTAAAAACCTTTAGTACGATTTGTAATTTTCACATCATTTTCATTGTGTTTGACTCAAATATCATGTATATGTATAACAATTTGAGTATGATTCATAAATCCTCTATAGTTTATTTTTAAGTGTAATTTTGGAAATTGGTACTTGTATGGTCATATGTTGGATGTATGCTACACATGTCCAAATCATAATATGTTTATATCTATTATACCTTTTTCAATATTTTTCTTTTTTTTTTGGTTAAACCCATGTTCGGTAAAATATTCATCATCTACGTTCTTCCTACTTTGATCACTTATCATTTCCTTTTAAGTTTTAAGCTAGTTCCCCCTCACATTGAATGAGTTTCATAGTCACGGATGTACAATCTCCAGTTGGATCACTTTATTATGTTGTTGCAAAAAGAATACATTTTTATTGACAGAAGAGTTTTCTTGATAAAATCCTCATGATTTTTTTTTGGTTTCTTTGTGTTTTTGTAGTTGTTTACATATAATATTATACTGATTTAATTTTGGAGGTATTTGTAATTACAAATTTCAAGCACAAAAAAATGGTAACAATTTTGAAGACAAAATTATAAAACAATAGGTCTTCTCTGTAAGTTACATATTTTAATATTTGATAAACATCTACCGCCAAGATGTATTAGATCACATATATTTCATTTTTCGCTTCTCCTCACAGGGAAATAGTGAGGAAAATTAATAATGTAATCCATACAAAATTGAAAATTTCTTGCATCCAATTTCTCTCAAGTTCTTTAAAAAACATAATTCCAGATTACCTAAAATAGAGAGAAGAGTAACAGATATAAGGAAAAGTATATATTTTATATTTGTATTACTATAAAAAGAATTGGACGTAGTAAGCAATTAAGAATAATAGCTAAAATTTTATTAGATCAAAGTTTATACAATAATATTTCTACTAACTTTCAAATTATATTTTGGTACTTGAAAATGATAGTCTATACTCTATGGGGATGTCCAACAAAGAAAAAGAAGACTGCGTACATTTTAACCAAGAAATCATTTTAGCTTTGTTTTAAGAGAAATTCTTCTTCTCGTCCTCTCGACTCCGAACGTTACACCCAAAGCCACCCGAGAAGTAAATTGTATGTCAAAGGACAAAGGATAAGTTGTTAAAAAAGAAGATCAAAAAGAGATTCATCACCTCATAAATGATTTATTTGTTCATGGTTTGTGTCACGTCCTCCTCCGTATTCATCATCTAGTTTTCCATCCTTATCTTGCACTTTCAAAAACGATAATTAGAAATAGTATAAAGTAAAGCAAAGCCTCTAGAGGTAAAAGAGGAACATGTTTCTTCGCTTCAGCTTCTAGCTTGTCTCAGTCTTTTCCCAGCCTAGAAGATGGATATACTGGCCTCTACCAAATCGCTACATGTGAACATAAGTACACATGAAAAGGGACAGTCTTGGGTTCGATTTTTAATGTAGATATGACTAATAACAAAGAGGGAAATAGAAAAGAATTGTACTCGTGACCAGAAAGCATATGTGCATATCTCGATATTTCATTCAGTTGAAGAGCTCTCTGAAACATCTTAAGAACAGATTTATGATCTTTACGCAAACTATAGCAGTTCCCAACAACACACCTGCCAATCGCTACCACAGTCATTACATTAAAAAAGATTTCCATGCCAAAAGAAACCTCCCAGTAACACATTTTAAAATAATCTAGTGCTAAAAGTTGGTTCCTATTTACGGTTGATTGTTTAAAGTTGTGTGCGTTAAAATCTGTACTCAAATGTATGTAGTCCATTTTTTTAAATGTCTCAAAAGTAAGCTCAAGAGTTAATGAAGATTGTAGGAATAATACCATGATTCTGGAGATAAACGCTTATCGGAAATCAGCTCCTCAGACAGATAGTTCAAACCTCATCTCTTCTTGGTTCTTCAAATCAAAGACACAAAACCTTGCAGGTTTTCTAAATTCAAGCTCTGAGTGGTGGTATCGCAATATGACAATATTGAGAGTTAACATCAGGGGATAATGTTTATAATGATTAGCATGGAACTTCAAAATACTAATAGAATAGCTCACATAAAGAAAAGTGGAGTACCCATCTATTTCTTCCAAAGCATAAGGAAAATTTTGATGAGCATGAGCAAAGACAGAGCAAGGTAACGACAAAGTTAGCGTTAAAGCAGTCTTGTAGCTAAACCCATGCTTTTCTAACTTTGCCGAAAACGTATCTCATGTCTTTTTGTTTCTGTGCGAATAAAACCAACAAATGAAATTAGAAAAAGGGCGTTAATGAACTAATATGATCATTTCAAGCCGAATTGGATTTCCAATATAACACACACAAATGGTTATATGCTCAGATTAAAGATAAATAAGGGATAAGTAGGCATACTTTTTCCTGAGTAGCATCTCTAAGCCCCTAAAAGTTTCACCTTTTGCAATATTTCTGGCTTCCCAGAAGTGGTTCAAGGAAAATCGGAGCTCTAATTCGTCTGGACCTTGTGAGACGTCACTGAAGTAAAAGCTGAGATTTTTCGGTGGCCATGGATGTAGCTGTTTCAGAGTAGGTTTTGATTTGTGTGGAGTTAAGGAGTAAACGCAGCGTTTATATAGGAGGATGAATGGGGTGGAACGAAACAATCAAGAGGAGCTTAAAGACCTTCATTGATTGATCAGTATTGTATGAAGGCTACGTTTAGTTCAGAGCTGAACGGATGAGGGAGAAGAAGTGGAGCAGTCGGGGGAGGAAGATATTGAATCTCAATAGACTCAGACAAAAATAGGGCTTGGCGAGATGGGTTTGTTGTGTGCCAAATTAAAAAGTTGAGAGAGACTAAGACAGAGAAACAAAGGCCCAACTTTGATCGGTAAAAACAACAACATTGACGTGGCAAATTAAAAGCTTTTGATTGGTCAATTTTTTTAAACAGACGTGGCACACTTCTCCATTGAGTATATCCCCCTTTTATTATAGTAGTGATGTATAGAATTACCTGCAGATGCAAATAGGGAGATTAGTTCACCACAAAATGAATATATCAAACAAACATGAAAAAAAAATGAAATGAAACGATTATACCACACACAACACAAAGCAGGTGTTAAAAAGGCGAATGTTCATCAAAACCCCTTTTAGAATTTTTTTTTAAAAAAAAACATGAAAAGCAAGAAATTAACGGAAACGGACGACAGATGTAATGACGTCCCCTAACCGGTGACGGTGCAACATAACAAGATAAGGCAGGGTTGAGTGGATGACACGTGAACGGAACGGTTACGAGACTCAATAAATCCACCAGGACCGGATAACATTGACGGTAAAAGGCAACGACAAGTAGACGGAGTGATGACGGTAACGAAAAAACCAGAGAAAGAAATAAACGAACTCACCCAAGTGACCAACACAACAAAAAAAAAGCTTTTAGGAGGATGATTTCATTAAATGACGACGGTCATCGATCTTCATAGAGAGATCACTTTACACCTTCTTTTACTCTCTCTTACATTCTTAAACAAAAACTTTTTTCTTTATATATAAATTCGATTCTTCACTATATTTTTTTGTGAATCTGATCGTGGAGCTTAGGGTTATTGCCAGTGATTCCCGTTGTGAACAAGATATACATTCCTCGAATTACGATGAACATAACAACCGTAACACTGATTCTTCACCGTCGTTAACCTCGGCGGCGACCGAGGTAGCGGCGGTTTCGAAATCGACGGAGATCTAGGACTCGATGACGTAGACGAAGATGATGACGTAGTCGTGGATGACGGTAACGCTAATTGCGGAGGCATAACCGTCGATCTCGGCGGATTTAAGAAGACTCTGATTTTCATCGGCGACGAGGACGAGACGAGATCGTACTCTTCGATCAGATTCGCCAGATCTTCATCGGAAGTAACGGAGACGAGCGCGTCGAGATCTTCCGTCGGGAGCTGACACCGGATTGTGACGGTGGATCCGCACATCTCCGCCATCTTCGTCGCTAATTCTGTTACACGCAACAACACGCGCGGCCTTATTAGTTTCTCTCTCCGCGTAACCGTTTTTCGAAATTTAAAAAAAATTGAGAAATTAAATGAGAGCGGGAAACTAACCGGAAAATGAGACGGAGCGGGGAACGGCGAGGACGCGGGTGTGACCGCCGTTATAACGGAGCTTACGGTCTGGATAACGAGGTAGGATTTTCCCGCCGTAGCTACAGAGAAATTTGATTGTGGAGTTCGTCACCATAACTATAGAGAGAGAGAGAGGGAGAGAGAGATTTGAAGAAGAAGAAGGCTAAAGGAATGTTCTAGTAGGTTTGTCTGTGCAAGCCAAGTGAAGAGTAACGTTAACAGCGTATTTATAGCAATTTACGAAACGAAACAAGAAAAACAGAGAACGATAGCGAGGGGTATGGTCGTAATTTAAGGGGATCCTTTAGAGCATGATTATTGGTGAAACTAAAAAAAATCCTTAAATTATTTTAATATTATTTTTATGTTAAGGATATTTGTTAAAGACATTGTTAAATGTGTAAATTATTGGTAGGATTTTTGTTGTCTCTTAGTAAATTAATTGTTTAATTTTTTAAAACATATTCTTAAAATTGAAATTGAAAACATAATAAAATAACATTAAAATTGAAAACATAAATATAACATTAAAATTGAAAACATAATAAAATAACAAAGTTTGAGAAAAACATACAAGACATTAATTAAAGAGCAAATCTCAAAAATAATTATTTCTTAAATTTATGTCACCAAGATAGTTTTTAAGCAAAAATATGACCAAAATAGATATTTATATTTTGAAATTTTTTTAAAAAATTTTAAACTCTAAACCCTAAACCCTAAACCATAAATCACATAACTTTAAACTCTAAGTCTAGATTAGTTAATTCTAGAGGTATAAATGCTAAATTTGTGACAAAAACTATTTTTAGGGCTATACAAGAGTATTTCTCTTAATTAAAAACATAAAACATACAAATATCATAAATAAAAACAAAAAAACATTTATTCATTTCATAGAAACTTAAACATTATTATTTGGAAGATGTTCAAATTTCGACGACTCAGAAAAATTAGATCAAATAATTTATCTAATTAGTGAATTACTAAATACTAATTTTTGAGGTGTGGTCAAAATCTTTAACCAAATTATGGTAAAGCAAATAATAATAACTGAATAAAGAGATAAAAATGTGTGGTGTGTTTCAGAAAAATAAATTATAAAAGTTGAAACGTGCAAGTCAAGTGGCCATGTGGCCGTTAAGGATGATTCATAAACGTTTCTTATGTAAGGTTAGTTTTTAATTTTTATCCCATTTTTCATTTTTCTTTTGATCATTAAATACTAAGAAACGAGCCTAAGATACCCCGATAATGTTGGTCTTAGTTACGTAAGCTATAATCTTCTTTTTTTCTCTTTAATAAAAAAGTAGGAAAATCCGAAAGAGAGATAACATGATTTTTATAATTGTTTTTTTTTTCGAAAGCTATGATTTTATAAATGTTTATATAAGAGATAGTAAGATTGAGCCAAAACATTAAGATAGTGGATTTATGATAAAGTTTTTTGAACTTTCTGTATTGAGTGCTATATCCTAAGAACAGTGCAGCACTAACATTCTCAGCCATATTATATTTCAGTGGAAAATAATAATTTAGTTAAATTAATTAACTTCACATGAAATTTTGTTATATTGACATGGAAAAATTAATGTGTTTAGGACATTATGTTTAGGGATCAATTATTATGAAGATACAGAGAAGATCAACATGTGTGAAAACAAATAATTTTATAAGACTAAATTTGTAAAAAATATCTATAAAATTGTATATTTTTAGCCAATGTTCAAAAAATCGCTAGGCGTTAACTAAGCGTTTTATAGATGATTATCAATTAGGCGGATTTTTCAGAGTCTAGGCGAGGTCTAGATTTTTTAACGAATTATTGATTTATTATATATGTGCATTTATATGAAATTTTAGTTTTAAAATAGAAATATAAACTATTGTGATGAATTATCAAAATTAGATATCCAAAACAAAAGAAATTAGATAAATTTGTGGACCTATACTAACAATATTTCTTAAATTAACATGTTTAGGCTATTTTAGATCGATTTTAGCGTATTTGAATAGTTTAAATCGATTTGAATTATATAAATCAGTGTAAATTGGAATTTATAAAAAAAAATCAAATAAGACCGAGGTGTCGCCTAGGCGAAGATCTAGGCGGATGATTCATGCTTTTAGCTATCAAACGACAATACTCCTTATATTAATATATTAATCAAAGGTTACTTATATAAAATTGGAAACAATTAAGAGATAAATATTTGAAGGAAATTCAAATTCTAAATCAATAAAAATAATATTTAAGAAAATTAGCAAATGTTTCATTTTAAAGTTTTGGAATTTGATTTCCGAGTTTAACCTTTTAGGGTTTCTAGGACTTGGAGAGAGGATATTTTGGTTTTTGGGTTCATCTTAGAGTTCAGTTTGACTGGTTTGGTTTTATTAAAATTTATACTTGATTTGTAAGTTTGTAACAGAAGTCATGAAGCTATGTTCGGTTCAGTTTAAATCTTGTTTTGTACATGTATGATATTCAATATGCGATAAAAGAATATTATGAATATTTAGGGGTTTTGAAGGTATGGTTTAAAATTGATTGGAAAATAATATGTTTTTTTTGCTTAAATTAGTGATATATATGATCCAAGCGTTTAAAACTAAAATGGCACTATATAGTAAACCCCTATGGCAAAAGAAAAGATCCAATTGCTGAACAAGATGATATACAGCGATTCGATTATTCCATTTCTATTGTCAACTAGTGGACATTGTTTCGAACTGCTGTGAACAATTTTGACAAGGGTAAAGTTCAGTTAAAAAAAAAAACAATTTTGACAAAGGTATATAAAAGACCTGTTAATCCTCCTTCACTCCTGCAACAACATAGGAATTACACAGCCTCACATCTATGGAAATTGAACATCCCACCCAAATTCGTATCTTTTGGTGGAAAGTTCTACATAATAGCTTACCAATTGCTGAAAATTTACGAAAAAGGGTAGTAATATTAACACAATTTGCCAATTATGTGGTGAACAAATAGAAACTCTTAGCCATACTCTCTTCTAGTGTAAGTTTCAATGGAAACATGGTCTCTTTCAGGGATCAATATTTACTGTGAATCTGAGTATAATATTACCAGCACAATTCATGAGATCCTCGAATTGAATAAAAGGGACCAAATGAACCATTTTCCCTATTCCTTAGATGGAGAATTTAAAAAATCAGGAACAAACTATTATTCAAAAATAAGAGAAATCTTATAGTTTATGTGATTCATGCAGCCTTTATGGACCAAAACATGTGGAGGGAGGCAATATCCCAAAACAATCACCAAGATCAAGTACGAGTAGCTCAAGAATCCAGATCCACATCCAAGAAACCGTACCAGAAGATATCTCTCTCTATTGTATTGTAGATGCTTCTTGGAGATTTCCTACCGAAATGGGTGACATTAGGTGGTCTTTATTCAGAAAACAAAGTACTCTTAACATCCAAGGAAACTCTGCAATCAATCCTACAAGTTTTTCATTGATAGCAGAAGCTACAGCTCTCCTTTACGCCGTGCAATAAATGATCACACTATCATACAAGAAGGTTCTTTTTTTAGGAATTGTGAAATCATCATGAAAAAACTACAGCAAATGTACACTCCAATACAAGGCAAAAAGCTAGAAATAAATGAAACTACTCCCGTTTTTTGGGATATCTATGAGCTCTCGAAGTCCAATGATTTAATTCACTTTCTCTTATATTAGCAGAAAACTCAACTTGTAGATGCCAATGCTAAGAAAGCCAGGATAAATCAATAAAATTATGTAATATCCTGAAATTCTTAATAATTTTCATGTAACCTTCTAAGTATCAATGAACAGAAAGTTGACAAAAGAAAGAAAAAAACCTATTGGGACCAATATCACGTGGGCCACACATACATGGAAATGGTCCATAGGAATTGCATGGCCGTCATGCGAAAACCCCATCCAGGCATTTGTGAATTGTGTGATATATAGCCGAACTATTATATATATGAACGTAATTAAACCTTCTAACATAGCTATACGCTAATAGTCATTTAATATCTTTAATATATCTGTACAACACTAGTAATAATAAAACGGTGTTTACATAATAATACTGATGATGATTAAATTATTAATGATGTACTCTAATCTTTCAACTATACATAAAATAATACTAAAGTGGATAACAAAAGAAAGGAGATAAACATATAAAGTGGAAGAACACATTCAAGGTTACATCAACATTATCCAATGATGTCATGGATACACACGCATAAAAAATATGAAAAAAAAGAAAGAAAAAAAGAATATTCTTTTGGAAATATGCTTTTTTCCTACAATATCTATATGACTGTATATGAAATAAAATTGGATTTGAGAATGATTATCTTGTGTATATAATTATCGCCCGATCACCATGTTTAATTAACCTGAATGGTCCTACTCTTTGTAACAAAATTATAACATACCAAATTTTTTAGGAGTAGAACCAAAAGATATGTAACGACCAACGAAGTTAAACATTAATCATGATCTCAAGAAGTAATATGATGCATAGTTAACCACACAATTGTTTTGAGTGTTAAGGCAGTCGAGTGGTAAGGTAGACGTCAAAAATTACTAAGCATCCTAGTTTAAAGTCTACAAACTTCAGATTTATACATTTATACAACTATACAATATATATATATATATATAACTTCTATTATAACAGTGTTAGATACCGTATCTATCTAATGCCAATGAACAAATCTTCGAAAAATTAGTCGGTTGAATTATTATCTGTCGAATATTCTCGATCAACAAATAAAAATATGATGTGTTGTTCAGTAACTTTCTCATTATTTATTTTCAAGTTTCAATTTAATTTGGAGAAATGAAATGATGGGTTTTATCAAATCATTTTCTCCTTCCTGTCAGATAATCTCCGGTATTCAATTTAAAGGTCGAAAATTTATTTCTGCAATTAATTTTGGGAGAATTCTACAAACGCACAGAGCGACACGTATGGTATGGATGGAGAGATATTGTCGAGTTGTTATTTCTGCGGCAGGCACGCAAAGTGCCATTGCTTCTCCCATTGAATTGGATAAGCCCATCTCTCATGAATGTTGGACAGATTTATACTTACTTCCCATGTTCTTTTAAAAATACATTACAAATAAAAATAGTTACACTTACACAAAATAAACATAAAACAGAATCTCGATTTTAGTTCTTTTTCAACAATGTTTTAGCTTGGCCATAAATACTTGTTTTAATCATAAATGTAATTTTGAATTAAGAAGAAGTAATCCTCGTACCATGATGCATGAATATAGATATCCATATCCCACTAGACTTTCTCACAAACTTCCTTCATATATCATATACTTGCCATCCAACATCATATATTGAGCGTGCAATGTGTGCATGAAATGTAACAGGTTGTGGGTGATAAGACATTCAGAGGTGGTCCTGAGCACAGAAACATTGGACTAAGACTTCCAATTTTTTTTTTAAATTTAATATAGAGAAATTTCCCCAAATTTATTTGACGCCCCTGAGAACATTAACCGAGATAATTCTGTCGGGTACAAAAGCCTATGTTTCCTACACAATCCTTGTAAGTATAAATTAGAATGAGCAGTGAAGATAGCTTAGAGACATTCTTATCCCCCTAGAATTTTGCTATTGATCGACTAGATATGTATATATATGATCGTTGATCAGTACTATATGGGATGTGAGAAAATTTAGAGACCTCATCCATTACACATTATCCACCTAAAATTAGGATGTATTTGGTACTTGTAAGGTATAATGAAGTTCATTTGTTTTCTTCATCACATAACACGGAACTTGATCATACCAAAATCCATCCTAACTTTAATACCCTCCCCAATGATCCATGCATCTAGTCATGACAAGTATTGTATGGATTGTGAATGCGTAACCTGGGCCCAATGGGATACACAATGACTAGGATAGCGAGTGGAGCATTGAGCAAGTTGGATGGCGTTTGCAAATGCAAGGCAAGTGCCGATTTGGACTGGCTTGGCTGACACGTGTATCCACCGAGGCAATCCCGGAATTAGGGTTTGTGGTTGGTCCTTTCTATTTTGGTATAATGTAATTCTTACTTCTTTTGATATGTGTTGGGTAATTTTTGGATCAGTTTTGATACAAGTACAATATTATTGTTTGCCTTTTTTCATCTAAGAAAAAAAAACGGAGGAATAAGAGCACCATTAACCCATATACCCTAAATGAGTCTCTTATTTTTTCTTTAATACTTTTTAATTGTAAAAGTGAATTAGGAGATTCGATTAAGAGACCTACAAATTTAAGTGCTCCAATGCAGATCTCCAATGGAGAAGACACAGAGAAGAGAGAAGGAGACACAAAAGATTTCTCTATTTTTTTTTCGAGCGACACAAACTGTAACACGTGCCACTAGAGACAATGTTTTTCTTCCCCTAAATAAGAGGCGTATCCAACTAATTAACCCATATTTTATTTTCTTTAAATGCACTAAATGCTAAGACACGCATGTTGAAGACCGCGTTAATGGTGCTCTTATAACTCTAGTTGCTAACAACAGTTGCTCAATATGATTAAACGAATAAACTGAAAAAAAAAACATTTACAATTTTGATTTTGTTAATTTGATGGTCCCATTGTTCAGTAGTCAAAATAAAACATATTAGATCAGAATATAAATCTATATTTCGTGGAAAAACATAATATAAGCCTCGATTTGGTGGTTTTTGACTAAGGTCAAACACGAATAAAGAAGTACACATGTGACATGACATATCTGCTGATATCACCGAAATTGTGACTTACAAAATTTGTAATGTTACTGATTACTGAAGAAGGTATGGTATACTAATATTGGTGACGTGAAAGATAGTGAAATCACAATAAATTAAAATGCATGTGTACGAACGAGAAGCATTCAACGATCCAGTATAATTAGTTAGCTCAATCAACAAACTAAAAAGAAAAAAAAACAATAATATTGCTACTTTAATAGTCATATTAAATTAAAAACTCTTTATACCTTTAAGTCTTTTAACCATTTAATTGTTATTTTTCTGATTATACTACTCTTCGAGTAGTCTAAATCAGCGTTAGAGTGTATTTAGAGTAACACAACAACGCCACTGATTCGCTTGTACGAACTAATCTTTTATTTGGGTTTAGGTTTGCGGCTCCATTGAATTAAAATTCTATTTGTATTGTAGGAAAAGTGTTTCCATTCTCATTCATAAGCACTCATATATATACAACTACAAAAGTGTAGATAAGCTCTATCTCTAACATAGAGATAACTACAACATGAATGAGATAACTACGAGTCAACCATAATTATCCTTAACACTCCCCCTTGGTTGACGCATATGGTTCAAGGATTGTTACATGCTTTGGATGTTGCCTCATTAAAACCTCTCCTAGTAAACCCAAAACCCAATGTGGTAAAAAGGGAAGCCAGGACAGGAAAAAGAGTACAACACATGTAACTCCCCCTGATGAATGCACCACTATAGATGACGCATTCCTATCTGGTGTTTGAGCTTCCGGAACGTCGAGGTTGCCTATGACTTGAAGATGATCAGTTGGATTTTCCCTTGAATGAACTTGTAACTCTTGGACGTCTTTATGTCTTCTGGAACTCCATTAAGATGTGGTCATGACGTACATCTTTGCTGCTGATCACTCTGTGTCTTGGTTGGACGGATGGCACTCGACCGGTACTCAGTTGGACTTTTAATCTGCGATTAAATCTTACTCGCAGGTTCTTTCATGTCCCACGGATCTTCTAGTCTCATGGCTTAGCCATTACGTGGACATTTCAATATATATTGAGTCATTGACCCAAACACATACGAACCACTTTGTTTCATGTCTTTTGTTCATTCAGACATTTATCACTTCGTATGTACCAATGGCTTTATCCATTGTAGCCAATCTTTGATCACAAGGAATCCATACATCTTTTGTATGCTTACATGGACTGATCTGAATTGTTCTTATAGAACTTTTCTGCTAAGATTTACTTAGTCTATGCAGCTGTATTGTTTCATTTTAGAGAATTTTTTTCTCATCTTTCTTATCTCTTTTGTGGTACCTTTAATCTTTGTTTATCCAGTGAACCATATACTACTTTTACATACTTTAATCTATGACCAGACTTTGTCAAATTAGTAGCCCCCACCACATTGGAGTATATCTCTTTATAAACTTTTCTTAATCTCTGTGAGTATCCTTGTGCTATCAAGCCATGCTTGAATGTTCTATTATCTCACGATTTTCTCACAAGAACTTTTATTCATCACTGGTTTGTCTGATGGCGTTTCTATGTGGCCAATACGCCCATCACTCTTTATTTATATTCTACCCCCACGGTTTTTTTTATCTTTATGAGTACTCTTACGTGGGTTCATGATCCTCGCTTATATCTCTATGGTCAAGTGTTACTTATCTTGCGCATTTTTATATCATTGGTATCGATACCCTTTCTGCGTTCCATTGTATTCCAGACATGATCCAATTGGTTTGAGATCTTGTTATCTAGGACCTTTAATACCTAGCAGCTTGGCATCCCAAGCTACATGGTCTGGTACCTTAGATGTTTCAGTCGGCCGACCTTATTTCTATGTCTGGTCTGGTTTCCTTATTAACCTCGGATTTCATATTTTATGCACCTTTTCTCTTTTCCGAGGTTCCTTTTATTATGGAACATATTGGTCTATCTCTTATAGACTCTGTAGCAACTTGGTTGTGTCTCTTCTAGGACATCAAATTCGTTTGGTGCTAAGCTGGTATGACCTTTTTCTTTTCATTTCTCGGGTCTATGTGTCTTGCATCTAATTTAGCTAGCTTTGCATAATCTTTTCTTTCTTTAGACGTCTTAAATCTCATTCTCTGGTACGAGGATCTTGCCAAGACAATGATGGTCAATACCATTCTCTTTTTCTTATCATATCCAGCTTATATCTTTCTCCTTATGATGTTGGATAGTAGGATTCATAATCATGCAATCCGTGTACCTGGCCACAATCTGATCACCCATATTTGGCTCAAGGTTTCTTTAATACTCGTGGAGAAAGACATACTTATCCAACATATATTCCCAATCCTCTTCAGATGTTCCATCTTAGACGGCACATATGTCTGTGGTGGTTTGTTTAATAAAAATCTCAAGATGGTATATGTCTGGCTTTATGACCCGTATTCAATCTGAGATGGGAATATCTATGCTCACTTATATGGCCTGATGTATACATTGCATTGTACATGTAAATTCATAATGTCCCTAAGCATTAGGCTGGACTTGGGTGATTTATCACCAAGAGAATCTGAATCTCTACCTTTTATGACATGGTTACAACCCATGTTACGCGAATTTTCTTGTATGGTCATGTATCACTGGGTTTAATCCTCACTCCCCCTCATGAACATACTTATTTTTTTTGTGATGCTTAGGACAATAAAGCCTAATGAGTTTCCCTTGTGTACATGTTACACAACGTGAGATCTTATGGGATAACTCTGGTGCCTTTGCAATAGCAATCAAGTTTTTAGACATGGATGGCTAATCCAGTCATGCCATTAAGTGTAATTTCGTGGGTATACCAATTTGGGTATCCATGGCTCTTTTTGCCTCTTAACATACTGATCCTTAGCATAGTTTAGATCAGTAGAGAATTCGTGTATAGTCTTGACCATTTTTATAAGGCCTTAGGCAATTTTCTTTAATGTCAAGAAACTTTGTTTTCTTTTGCCCATTGTTTCTATTTGGAAACCATTCAATGAGTCTGTATGGATGAATAAAATTCATGCCTTTTAGGCAATGCCTTAGTCGTAGGTCTTATTAGACCGACTATACACTCATTTATAAACTTTTATTGTCGAAATATAGCTTAATCATTTAGACAACTATATGTTTCAGAATTCATAAGTTTATTTTGATTATCACGATTGCCATCTTGGACCAAATGGGGTTTTAGATTCTTCCCTTTTGGACTCTCTTGATAGAGGTCACAATGATTATTTGGGAGTTTTACATAACTTATCGAAATGGTTTTATTTTCCACACGTATGGCTCAATGATTTATTGGTCGGGTGTTGTGGTTTAGAAATACCACGGCTTACTTGCCCTCGACCATGGCCAAATTTTGGGTCCACTACCACGGTTATTTTGGTTCCTACAGCCACGGTCTGAGTTTGTTAACCTCAACCATATGATTTGTTAATAGCCACGACCATATGCATTTATGCAAGGTAAAATTTTGATGGAAATACCATGTTTCTGGTCCCGACCACGGGGTGAATGGGTTTGAAATCCATGGCCTTTGCTATAGTGGTTCGGTCGACCATGGCTCACATTATAGTGGCCTCGACCACGTCTTTTTCATCAACCACGGCTGCGACCATAATGGTTCCTATGGCCGTGTGGATTATTTTTATGGACGTGGTTAGGTCCTAGACGGGTTTTAGGTCGAGTATAGATAAGATAGATCAGGTTCGATCTTAGGATAATCTTTGTGTCTAATGATTATATGTAGCTTTAGGGTTTCGACTTTTAAGATCATATTATCGACCAATTCAAGGATTTTAGAATTCAAACAATCAACCAGTCAACATACATGGTTTTTCACATTTGGTTACTTGACCAAAATAATTTCTATTTCGACCAAATCAGAACAGTGTGGACGTGGGATATGTATGGTCGATATGTTAAGGCCATACGGCCATGTATGATTGCTACGATGAGATGCAAAACAATCCTAGGTCGAGTTTTAGTTATTGATCCTCGACCAAGCAATTAACCAATCGACCATGTGATCCTATATGCGATCAAGGTCGATAAGGTTTAGAACTCGGTTGGATTCAAGACCGGGTAAGGATATTATTACTTAGTGTATCATGGATGCATTAAACAATTCTAGCATCTTAATTCTCATGGATTAATCAAAATCAATCAATAATTTCTCCATCCGATTTTATTAATCATAGTATTTAGGGTTTCAAGGCCCTTATAAGTTTAATTTAGAAACTAGGATTTCAACAATCCATGGTGTGGAAACAACATGAGCATGATACAAAAGTCACACGGTCGAGTGATAATGCAATCCAAGCAATCAAACATGTTTTATTGATCAAATAAGCTATGCACACGACCAAGAAATGTTTCAATGATCATCTTAATATTTTCAGAGTTAAGGTTTCAAGGCCTTTAGGTGATTCATATTCGAAATAGATTTTATGGAACACACAATCTATCAACTTAGCTTGCATATGATCAAAAATGGAAATGTTCAAAAATGGAAAATTTCAAAAATTCCAAAATGGAAATTTTCTTAAAATCTCTTATTTTCCAAATTTTAGGTCTTATGTCTTTAGGGAATTTTCCAAATTCGAGATTTATGTTTTACTTTTAATTCTATCAACTTAAACTCTCAATCAAACAAATATGGAAACATTTCAAAAACAATAAAACTCGAAAATATATCAAGTTAACCTAAAAAGGAAATTAGGGTTCATGCAAGATCGATGCTAGGGTTTCCAAAGTATGAAACAATTTCTAGCAACTTATCCATGATATGTCGAATTCAATTAGGGTTTTCAAGGCCCTTTAATCAACAATGGAATTATGTTTTACAATGCACAAACAAACAATCAATCATGTAATGAACAAACCAATTTTGAACAAGTGATAATTAGGGTTTCAAGGCCCTTAGATGATTCGGATTCAAGTGTATGGTTTGTTATCAAACAAATCAAGCAAATCATGATATTATAGTTTGTTCTTTAAGTATTTGATTGATTATGTTCTAGGGTTTTAGCTTAGATATAAATCGATTGAATAAAGTTTTGATTTAGGGTTCTTATACTTTATATGTAAGCAATCCGATTTAGATCTCTTAGGTTTTGATCTTGTTTACCTTAGAACACCTTTGGATCTGACTGGACCACCTTAGAGAGAGAGATCCGAAAGTTATTCCTCACGAGCTACAAGCTTCCATGAACCTCCTTGATTCGTAAGTTATTTTATTCAAGTTTTGAATTCGTATACAGTTTTCAAGCTTTGACGGTGTTCACTGTAATTGTGCGTGCGGGCGCATCACAGGTCGGATTGACAAACCGTTTTCACAGACTTCTTCGTCTCGTCCGGGGCTTCAATTTGATATATTACACGTTTTCTGAGTCCACACGGTTTGAGAGAACGAACTGTTTGAAGTTCGCCTTTGATGGAAGGAGAGATTGGGTTTTAGGTAAGTCGGCGGTGCCTTTTGTAATTGAGATTTAGAATGCATCAGAGATCGGATCGTCGAACCGTCTGCGGCAACAGATTCCTATCGTCTTGGGCTTTAATTTGATATATGGATCGTTGTGTGGCTCCACGGGGTTTGGGAGATACAACGGTTTGAAGTTGAGCCAGAATTAGGGTTTATGTGGATCTGGCGGCGCGAACTAAAACAGATCGTGAGGGCGCGTCTGAGATCGGATTGACAAGCCGTCTGGACCTACAGATTCTTCTCGTCGAGAGCTTCGATTTGATATATTACAAGTTTTCTGGGTCCATACGGTTTGAGAGAACGGTCTCTCTAAAGTTTGCGGCCGGATTAAGGGTTTTTGGTTTTTAGCTTTTAGGGTAGGGACTATCGTGCTGATAACGTATTGTAGGAAAAGTGTTTCCATTCTCATTCATAAGCACTCATATATATACAACTACAAAAGTGTAGATAAGCTCTATCTCTAACATAGAGATAACTACAACATGAATGAGATAACTACGAGTCAACCATAATTATCCTTAACAATTTGTTCTTTTTTTTTCTCATTGTAGTATAATGGAATTTTCTCTTGTCCGTGGATGCAACCAAACAATTGTTAGTGAACCAAACGATTATTTTTTTGTCCTTCTATTCATTTTCTTCTATATGTAAAAGTTGTTAGTGAACCACACGATTATCTATTTTTTGTCTTTCTATTCATTTTCTTCTATATGTAATATTCCTAACCACTAGTCCACCATGGAGCTGGTAATATTAAACAATCCTTTATATTCGAGGATTTACCAAACATTATCTTGCACCATTGCCCGTTTGAGCCGGGCCAGGAGGCCTCGTTTGAGAAAAGCTTCGGCACTTCGGAGAATCATCATAACTACAATGACATAAATGGGCTCTCAAAGTTTTCAAGTAATGTAAGCCCAACTCCATTTTAGTACTACACGAATTGTACTTTCATGAACAAATATCCACTGCAACATTTAACCTAGAATGTACTCTTGATTAATGAACCAACAATGGGGGCTATAGAAATTCAATTAAAATATATGCAAGCTTTATTTTATGAATTGATGCAATAAAGATGAATAAGATATATGAAAATGGAATAAATTCATGTCTTATTCATCAATTTTTTTTAACTAAAGTTCAACAACGACACCAAAGCTACTAGTTATACTGGTAAAGGCTTATGTTCTAAAGATATAATTGTCAGTTTTGAATATCAACAACTGAGGAAAAGAAAATTTAACAACAGGTTCTTTTCCCTGGTTTTAAGAAAATTATGGGTTTCGAGCCGAAACTTCTTGCAATAAAAAAAGTTCATCAAATATAAATTGTTTATGTTTTTGTCAAAAATGATTATCCATTTCCGTTCAAAATAAATATTTTTGTGAAATTGAGTGAATAAGCCATTTAATATCATTTTATTCTACAAAATGATAATAAATGATAACCCAGTTGTACTCATTGTGATTACATCTAACATAATGATAAACTAGATCTTGACCCGCGCCCCCGCGCGGGTGTTTGATTTAACTTGTGTTCAACGTAAACTCATAAACCGCTAGTTTTATAAAAAACATTACATGTATATTTTTATGTTTTGTCATTTACATATAGAGTAGAATATCTATATGGTTTGCGGAAAGGAAAGAAATATTTGATAATAATTTTTTTTCTACATAATATTATATTAAAATTTTATAATTTGATGCAATTTGATGTAATTGTACTATTCATATATTAATTTGTTGTTGTTTTTTGTTAATTTATTTTAAAATGAAACAACATACTAAAAAAAATTAAAGATCAATATATGAATATTGATTTGGTTAGATAAGCTTTGGAATTGTAATTATTTAATTTAAATTTATTTTAAATGCAGTGAGAGAATCTGTAAATAAAAAGAAATACAAAAGGAAGTATTTAATTTATTGTAAATGCAAAGGCTAAATTGTAAATAACATAAAGTATTTTTATACTACTATCCATGTTTCCAAACAACTCTCATTTATATTGTTATCCATGTTTCCAAACAGTACCAAAAGGTACTTCAGTTTTCATAATATAGATGTTCAATGTTATTTGATACTCTTTCCTTTTTATAAAGATACATGTTTTAGAAAAAATGTTTTAAAATATATATTTTTTTTATTTTCACTATAATTTTATTAATTAATAATTTTTAATTGTAAAATTCGGAAAATAATAATTGTATTTACTAAAATTTTATTGATTTAAAATCATGTGAAATAGATAATATGTATTTAATATTGAATTTTAATATATTTTATTAATATGTATGGAAAATTAAAACATTTATTATTTTGAAACGTAAGGAAGGAGTATAATATTGTTGTATTGAAAGAACCGGCCAAAATTAAACTAAACACACGATAAATATTTTTGGGACCGCAAATTGTTGGAAGATCGCATTAGCTTGTATCATTAAAGGGACATGTATATCATGTGCTATAAGACTAGAGTTGGACAAAATTCTTTTTTCTTGTCGACAAAGTTGGAGAGTATTTTTACCAAGAAAAAAAAAGAAGTTGGAGAGTATTCAAACCTCCTTTGATGGGCCGGGTCTGCACGTTTAATCGAAACTACATAATCGTAGTAATAATTTCAATAACTAGTTACAAGAAAATTAGTGAGTGAACAAAGTTTTAACGTTTTTAATGTAGTAAAAATTCTATAAATTTCTTTGAAAAGAATTCTATAAATCTCTAAACTTGATAAACTAAACTTTTCAGTCTTATACATATTATTGATTGATAGGTTTTAGCTATGTCTATAAATTTCTTTTAAAAGAATTCTATAAATCTCTAAACTTGATAAACTAAACTTTTCAGTCTTATATATGATTATCGATAGTTTTTAGCTATGTCAAATATATAATATTATAATTGTAATATTATTAGTCTATAAGGTTTATTATTCAGATATTTATATATATATATAAGAGTGTTTTGATCACTATTAAAACTGTCACATAGGATTCCACGTCACAAAGTCGTTTCTTGACAGCGTGACACGTGTCCCGAACATTAAAATTCTGCAATTTATTAAACATAACAATATAACAACATGTAATTTATATAATATAATTAATAATATATATCGCGACACATGTCCCGAACATTAAAACACTACGATTTATTAAATATAACAGTATAACAACATGTAACTTATATAATATAATTAATAATATATATAACTTTTATGATATGATCTTGATATATAAAATATTGATTTACGCAGTTTTATATTTTATTTTAAGTTTGAAATTATTTTTTCACTTTTATCAAACTAAGTAAACTATATTTATTGATTTTTTTGGTGACAAATATTTATGCTAATATTTAATTATTTAATAATATTATGAATTTATTTATTTTTAACTCATGAACTTTATTATTGATATTAATTTTATATGTTTACTAATTATTTTAATAGTAGAAGAAAACAAAAAACATGTTCCACTTAAAATTATAATACAAAAATCTCTTTATGCTTTAGTAAAATTGATATCTAATTCATAAAATATTAGAAAAGCTAAATATATTTATCTTTGTTGGTAGTATATAAACCAAACCAAATCAAAGTATCTTTGATTTTATTATGGTCGCTATTTTTATAAATCAAAATACCTAAAAAGTGAAATTCGGTTTGAACATCTTTACAAATTAACCAAAACTACAAACATATGTAAGATTGTAAAAAAAAATTCACAAATATGCTATTAGAAATTAAAGACTTGAAGATTGTTTGACTAACAAGTAAATACTCACACCACTTGAACCAAAAAATTACAAATACATATAACAACATTATTTTCCGGTACAAGAAGCATCAAGCACTATTCACCAATCCAGTTAATAACACCTTACAAAAAGGATGAACCCAACACTTTTAACAAATCTAGAATAATACACCCATTCACTAGAAGAACTTTCATAACGTTCAACCAAACGTAATCGATTCAAAACCCACCAATTTTTAAAACATACAATACATATCTTTAGTAAATGCAAACCTAAAACACAAACCACAAAATCATATTAAAATAATAACCTAGATCATAAGTAAAGTATATCCCGCCCTACGGGCGGGCTGATCCTAATTATAAATAAAAGGAGGAAATGAAGAGCGGCATATATGGAAATTAAGTGTTGGAAAAAGAATCTGTTATCTTTTTCGGAGTATTTATATTTACACCCCAAACTCAAACAAAATTTATAAAAAGTAGTTATATTTTAAAACTTCAGAAACAAATTAAGCTATTCACTGTTTATATGTGCTCCTCATATCTTCACACACATATATATTCTTCAAAATTTATCAGTGGCCCTCCTTACAAATTGTCACGTTGTGGGGTGTAGGGCCTAACTACGTAAGAAATTGAATGTAGAAAATCCTGAAAATGATTGTGTTTATTGGGTAGAAAGACAGAGAGATGTGGACGTATTTGGTCGGAGGATGACGGGGGAACGTGAACATACCGACCAAACTTAAATATGTGATCTCTACCAATTAGAATTTTTGAACTCTCTTTACTTGCTCCAAACCGACCAAGCCATGTCAACTTTAAATTTTGTAAAATGAAAAGACTATGTAGTGGCCTTTAAAAATATGATCAGAAAATAGAAGAAAATGGGAGCCCTTGCTAATTTATGGCAATGGAAAATGATATTATCACAATTTAATATTGGATAGTTCTCACGAAAAAGATAATATAGTATGTGTGTGTAGTGGAGACTGTATTTGTAGCTATGTTGGTAGTACATGCATGAATTTTTACCCGCTCTTCGGTGAGAGGGTTAAATATCAAATTGCATGTTTGTTTCGGTAATAATTGCTTTTATGTTAGTTCAAAAAAAGTAATTGCTTTTATATTCGAATAATTTCATCAAAAACAAAATTGTTGATGTGGTTTACAACCTAGCTTAATTTGGCAAATTCTTTTTCAAGATGGGATTGTGCATCGTCTTTAAGGAGCATATCGGAATTAGAACTATGATAGTCTCTTAATCATATGTTGGATGTTGATTAACTAATGTGTAACTTTTAAGTTTGTTTGAAAACATACTGCTAATAATCCCTCTGTACACAGATGTACAGTATATGTTTAAAGTTTCTCACACATATTAAGAAACAATAAATATACTATTTATTTATTATTTTTGGTTTATCAATAAAGTTCTACCATTCATAATTTTAATTTTTAATTTATGCTTTAGTTTTAAAGATAAATGCATTAATTATATTCTATATCAATTTTTTGAATACAAGATAAAAAGGTAAATTTCATACATTTGTACACGGAAAATGTATCACTACCTCCGTTTCAATTTAGATGTCGTTGTAGAGTAAAAATTTCGTTTCAAAATAAATGTCGTTTTATGATTTCAATGCAACTTTTTTTTTAATTTTATATGTTATTCTACTTTTTATTAGTTAAAATATAGTTAGGTTTATAGGTAATAATATTTTATTTTGAAAATATATAAAATTAAATATTTTATTAATATGTGTGTAAAAATCTAGAATGACAACTAAAATGAAACAGAGGTAATATATAACAGACACCACTGATTCAAGATTAATTTAACTTTGATGAGAAGTTTTAAATTGTTGAATTTTCTTTTAAAAAAAACAAAGAAATACTGAATTCAAGATTAATTTACAAGTCCTTTTGTTTCTGAGTTTTCTAGTAAAATGGCGACGTCATTTTGTGTTTACAAAAAAAAATTCCCATCAATGCCAAGGCATATAAGTTGGATTAGATTTATATGGAAAGAACAAAAGAGGAAGGTATGCGAAATTAAGTAATGGGGCGGTGTACGAATGGTCCAAGATAGCACATGGCAATTCGAATCTTGTATATACGAATGCATATCTCTGCATGTGTGTAGAAATATTGTCTTCAATTATTTGATTGTGGTTTGGTATGCCTAGCTAGACCTAGATGGTTGTGTTAGTTATAGCCTAATTTTGCAAACTTTTACGTATAAACTATCAAAATCAAGTTGATTCATATCATAAGAAAAAAAAAAAAGATCTCTGCAATCAATTCGTATATCTTTTGGCCGACTAAACCGGTCTCTACACATTTTTGCCAAATAAATATGTTTACCTCATGGATCAATAGTGGCAGCGTTAGTAGCCTAGGGTAAAGTCTAAAGAATCAAATGCGTATTGAATCTTTTGGATTACAAGACTGTGGTAGAAGTTTCTCAGCCTTACATGCTGAGGTGGAAGTTTTACTGTGAGCAGCTTCATGCATGAGAGACAAGAGAATAACTTCGATCCGATTCGAGACGGACTGTTAAGATATAGTAGACATGACGACAAACCCGATGGACTGGCCAGCTTTCGCATCGGAAATGGAGTTTTTTCAGAGACTACATGAGGACTTCGAAGACGTGAGTATCACTCATATTCCTCGGACCAAAAATGTCCGGGCGGACTCACTAGCAAAAGAGGCACAGAACAAAGGTCGTATTTTTTCCATATAGATCAGACATGGACAGACGAATGTGCTCTTTTGAGAATCGACTCGTTTGAACATAACTTGATCTAGTTAAATGAGTAGTTGACAAAAAAAAAGTATTAGAGCAGTTAATGTTTTTTTGGATCCAGTACAGCTAGGAGATGCTTAGCTCTATCGCATAGTAAACTAGTGTAGTTTTGTATTTAACACAGTTTCTTGAGATATTTATTTTGAACACAACTATGTAAACACATGGTGTGGATAGGTCTAGAAGTAGATGGATCGTGTCCACTTGTTTAATGAACTTGCCTATCCAATTTACCCCACAAGGATTCATCGAATCTTGCTATCCCCATCCATCTTCTATTCACGTTTCGAATGCAAACAAACTGAAATCATAATGACGAAAGTGTCCACACATATTCCCGCCGAAATGTTGGAAGAAAAAAATAATTAATGTGATTGGATGACATTTAGCAATCCAATATATCATGAATTGTATTTTGTGGAGTTTTATCTCTGGTTTCTTTTTTTTTTCTGAAATGAATAACATTCATTAAACATGTAATTTAAACACTTCTCTTTTGTATTTACATTACCTAAAGCTTTTTGACGACATGAGAGAATGTTCTCATTATAGTCAATTAGTCATCAATATATGGACTATTTGCTAAGAATAGATAATAATTAAAGATTATAAAGTAAAAAAACAAGAAACCAAAAAGAGAAAACAATGTAATGGTAATCTAGTCATTGGCGAATTTTGGATTGTTAAGCAATTTAGATCTGAAGGGTTCCATTACACTTTATCATGTGGCTATGTGAATATGGATCGATTGCTTACAATTCATTCGAATATGCAAACAGATGGCTAATTTGTGAATTGCACCTCTTTTTGGGATTTGTTTCAACCAGAACCGGTCATGGGTCCAAGCGAAAGAAGTATGGGCTTGTGGCCGCCAGATAATATAAAAATAATCAGCCATATTTTTCTCAAAAATGTTCTATAGTGTAGAGGTTAAATAGCTATTGTTCATGTACCCAGATCAGAGTTCGAATCTTCCCAACTGCAAATACTTTTATCCGGCTATTTTTTCCATTTAGGCTTCTAGCCTTTATAATACTATGGCCGATTCTAATTTCAACTTTCTATAGGTTCGGGATATCCAAGTTAATAAAAAAAACAAAATCAAAAAGAAGAAAATATAACGTAGAAGAATGCATGATTCACATTCATCTAAAAAAGCCTTCAAGGAAAATTACAACTCCAACAACAAACCCAAATACAACATAAATTTTCAACGGACAAGGATTCATCTAAAAAAGAAGATCCAACGGCCACATAGAAATTCAATTACGATGCGAAATAAAAAAACCAAATCATAACACAAACATTTAATATTTTGAGCGTCTTCAGTAATCAGTGGTGGGCAACTGCTCGTGACCATTTTCAATGATGTAAACAAAGTCGTAGATGATTCCAGCGAGTCCACCACCGACAAGAGGACCAACCCAGTAAATCCAGTGGTTGCTCCATGACCAGCTCACGACGGCTGGTCCGAAAGCGACGGCTGGGTTCATGGAGGCTCCGCTGAAAGCTCCACCAGCGAGGATGTTGGCTCCAACGATGAAACCTATGGCGATGGGTGCGATTGTTCCGAGGCTACCGTTTTTGGGGTCGATGGCTGTGGCGTAGACGGTGTAGACGAGCCCGAAGGTCATCACTATCTCGAAGACAAGACCGTTTAAGATTCCTACTCCTGCGGAGAGACCGAACGCTGGAACTGCCTGAAAAAAGATATGAAAGGTAGGTTTAGTTGCTTGCCGGAAAAGTTAGGTTAAAAGCGTGATCAAATCAACAAAAAAATTTTATGTGAGTTAAAATACAGTAACTAAACTAAACATGAACAACTAATTATTAATTAAAAACTCAAACTTAGAAAATTAATTTATTTGAAAAAATAACCATATATTTTAGTCTATCAAATCTGAAACCGAACCAAGCTATTTTTAGTAGATCCACTCAATTGTTTAGTGACTAATCTATAAACCGGTTTGGTATGGTAATAATTACTCATTCCGTTTCGATTTAATTATCGTTGTAGAAAAAAATTTTTCGTTTCAAAATAAGTGTCGTTTTATGATTTCAATGCATAATTTATTAAATTATGTTATTTTATATTTTTATTGGTTAAAATGTGATTAAATTTATAGGTAATAATGTTTTTATTTTGAAAATATATAAAACTAAATATTTTTTTAATTAATATGTAAAAATTTAAAACAACTACTAAGGTCATCATTAATCCAATAAACCCAAATGGTTTCTTGTTTTTTTTTTTCTTTAAAGTGAACCAGAGTCGTCACGTGTCATTGGGACCCGTGAACAGTATAAGAAACCCATAAAAAACCAGTTTTTAATTTATAGTTTTGTAACCGATTCTTATACCGTTTATGGGTCTCACGCCTTAGCAAAGGCACTTAAGAACCTCTATTAACCATGCTCTAAAATGAAACATAGATAGTAAGTAAATGATTTTACCAAGCCACCGGTGGCGAACTGAAGAAGGAAGCAAGCGGCGACTGAGCCAAGAAGCTGAGCAATCCAGTAGAGAATACCACGGAGGAGAGTGATGTTTCCACCGAGGAAGGCACCGAAGGTAACGGCAGGGTTAACGTGTCCACCGGAGATGTTAGCACCAACGGAGACAGCAACGAAGAGACCGAAAGCATGAGCCAAGGCAGCGGCGACGAGGCCTGAAGGAGTGGTGGCTCCATTGTCAGTGAGCTTGTTGAAAGCGATTCCTGAGCCTGAGCCGGCGAAGACAAAGATCAAGGTCGAGATAAACTCAGCGAGGGCCGCCCTAAGTGCGCTGGGGTGAGCCATCTCTTCTTGGACTCCGCCGATGGCGATGTTTCTGGTCGGCATGGTCGGAGAGGTTTAATTGGTTATAGGCTAAATGTTTTGAGGGTAGTGATTGGTCTGCTTTTCTTTCGTGCGTTTAGGTATATATATAGCCAAGTGGGTGTTATATCAGAGTGTAGAAAAAACCTATTAATTCTTCTATCACATAAACAATTATTTTAATATATATATATATGTGAGCTAAAAAAGTTTTATAGAAATACGAGAAATTTTAAAGAAATTTGAATTGTCTCTCATATATGGTTACATTCTTTTGTCAACACTATAATTACATTTCTTACCAAAATAATCGGATTTACTATCTTGCATAATATGCAAGGTCGGTTATAGGCACAACCGCATGAAAATATTGATCTTGAATTTTTAAATATTTGAAAGTTTTATATATAGTATAGGTTCCTTGATTATGAAAATATATTTTTAACAAACTTTAAAAAAATATTTTATAACTCCGGAAATTTCATGTGTGCCCTGATATTATGCATTATTATTTACATTATTTTGAGAGTAATAAATAAAATAATGCAATTGATGATTTTCTTTTGTTCTTAATTAATCTTATGTCTTTCATAACAGGAAAAAAAAAAGAATGCATGCTGGGCACGTAAAACGTTACTGAAAGTATGAAAGTAAAAAACGGTGGAATGATGACTGGTTAAGTTATTTATTTTTGGCAATCGTTCGATTACAATCGATGGGTTGCAAGATTGTGATACGGTCCAACCGGACTCGAAAACCGGATTGGTATCAAACCGGCGACGATTAGGGACAATTAATGAAGGAGAAGTCACATGGTGGATCCCGCTATGATCACGTGTCGGTCGGTTTATAGCGATAATTGGTTAGTAGTGAATGGGATACAGCTGGCTATGTCAGTGACCAATCACAAGTGCCAGCCTGTCCATTTATCTCCTCCCACTCTTTAGAACTTACTTTCCTTAATTTCCCATGTTTTTCTTTGGTACCCATATTCTATTTTTTTGGTACCCATATTCTATTTTTTTTGGTACCCATATTCTACTTTTTTTGGTACCCATATTCTTTTTTTTGGTACCCATATTCATATCTTCTGAATATTCTAATAAATTATTTTCATCTCTTTTTTCGAAAAAATATTTAATTGTTTTCATCTTCTTTTTTGGAATTTTTTCTAATAGTTTTCTTTACTTCTCTCATTCTTGTAGTGTTATAGTTCTTGATTTCTCTCACTCTTCTCATAAACTATATCTTCTATATGCTTCAAAATTAATAAATAAGCTACCATTCTATAGATTATATATGTATCTTTCTTTTTGTATGATAACTATCGTCAACAACCATTACTTTTTGTTTTCTTCTTGTCATATCACTCAGTGCTACATTATTATTATTTTTCTATCGTTATTGCTTCTTTTTAGAGAAAAAAAATAAGAGAAGAAAATAAGATAGATTCAGCAATTATTGTTAAGAAACCAAAACATTGCTGTTCAAAAAATTATATATGAGCTATAAATATACCTCAAAAATATCCTAATTCACTGTTGTCAAATCTAACTAATTATAGTATTGTTATTTGTTAAGAAACCAAGACATTGCTGTTCAAAATATTAAATATGAGCTATAAATATACCAAAAATATCCTAATTCACTGTTGTCAAATCAAACTAATTATAGTAGAAGACGGCAATAATGGACGGGGCATGTGAAGCTTTTTCTTTTCTCCATTATCGCCGGCCTGACACAATGGCCGGTGGCGATTTTTTGACCTCTTAAGTTCCCATCAATTTAAATCAAATAAGTAACTCTTAAATGGATGCTCAAATTCGTAAAATCTTTATATCAAAATACCTTTTAAGTACGCATGATAACTAACAAAATTAATGAGATTCACGTTTACATTTGTGAAACTTATCTAGAACATTTGGATCCCAAAATGGACCTTTTACATAAAGTAACTTACCAACAAAATCATAATTGAAAACCTCCAAAAATAATACTGTCATATTGCAATGATTACAGAGTTTTTTTATGATTACAGGTTTATTATATGAAATGGAATAAGTATGTCTCCACTTTAAATTATATCGATTTTAAACGAGACAATTTTTTTTTGCTAACACAAACATTTTCAACGAGACATTGCTAAAGAGAAAACATATATCCAGACAAATGAAAAAAATAATGATTGAATGATTAGGATAGAAAACCCTGATTAATTTAGACCGCAAAAGACTCAGAATAATACTGAGCACTGCGTCACAAAATTGAAAAGGAGAATATGCTTTTGGGATATGAGGCTAACCAAACTTACGCTTTCATAATAAATCAAATGTTAAAGGACAAACAGATTAGGTAAAGTATATACAAATAATGAGAGCACCTAATCACTATTACAAACTTTTAATACTTCCTTAAGCATTAAACAACAAAACAAGAGGTCGCCGTCGCTTATATGTGCACCATGCATGTGTAAGTGTATTTTTGGATTCTTTTTAGATAGGGTTTACAAATTTCAAAAGTTGCTTATCCTTTTACAAGACACGAGAAATGGTATAGAAGTGTTCTTGTTTCATGGACTCTTGTTTAGTTAAAGCTATATCACTTGCTTCGAGTTGAGATATATATATGTAATTCGTGCAATGAAATCTCAAATAACCATTACAGATATAATTTCGATTTCCATCAAAATAATATATTTTCATGTTTTGCCGGCCAACCTATATTATAATTTGATATCATGTTTTTCTCTCATTAAATATATATTAGAAGAAAGAAGAACAAGGCAATGATTCGAGATTAGAATACTATACCAAAACAGATAACGTTTTATATGTTTAAGTACACTTAGTGGACAAAGAATTGAGATTAGAATACAAAGAATGAGTTGGTATTGGGATCAACAACAGGACTATAATATAAACAGTTTATTCCAAAATAAGTGGTTAGTATGTAAATGTCACTTCGCATTTTTAAAATCATGAACCGCCGATGACTAATTGTACATTATTAATCCTCTACTTTTATATGCAAAAGTGTTATCCTCTTTCTATTCATTGACAAATAATATTAAATTATTAATATATGTTTCTGTTCTTGTATTCATCCCAAGACATGTGGTGCATGTAACATCTCCTGCCTCTCGACACACGGACCACGTCTATTATTTCGTTTTCTCCTTTTAATTTACTTTGGCTTATTATACTTTCTGTCCAATAAATTAATGAGAGTGAATAAATTAATGAGAGTGAATAAATTACCTTATATAAGAGTAAATTAATGAGGTTTGTATAAGTCTCATCAAGGAACTGCACAAGAATTTGCTTTGACATATCTGATTACAGAGGTTAGAAGAAATATAGCAGCACTGCTGATATTGCATGTAGACTTGGAATCGTACCATTATCCGAGCCTAACACTTCCAAAGCTGGTTTGTTGGGAGTAGAGATACATATATCACTTTTACCAAATTTCAGTTTGAATATTGTTATAAATTTGAGAAGCAAAACAGACTAATTCATTAATAAGAAATTTATCAGATATCTTACTACCATCTTCATCTAGGGGGTAACTCAGAGCAAGCAAAAAAATGAGTGAAGAGGAAGAAACAAGAAACCATGATTAGTTACTTTCATATCAAGAAATTAAAATGAATAACAAGTTGAAAATGCAAAGAGAGTATACCATCAGGTGATGGTAAGTCTTTGTGGTAGAGGAAGTCAAGATCCAGAAACAAGAGAGTATTAAACAGGAAGAAGGCATACTTTTCTTGGTGAACAATCTCAAACTCGTTTCAAGTTATCAGATACCAAAGTTTACATAGTAAAAAACCGAGCAAAAAATATTATTGCAGCGAATTTTGAGTTTTAGAAGTTGATAAATACAACTCCTAGAAATATTCATATATACGGTCATGAAATACTTAGTACAGGAAGTGATAGGTAAAACAAAGATTACTTGGAGACTAGAGTTGGAACCAGTCTAAAACTGAACTAGAGGTTATTTGGAAGCTAAGCAATTGACGATTTACTTTGGAAAATGAAATTCATAGAGGAAATTTTCCAAATAATTTTTTATAGAAAATATTCTATAAAAAAAGATGTGAGAAATATTTTTTTTTTGTAAAGTTGGATAAGATAAGCCACGAAATCTACTGAGTATAAGTAAGTTGTGGAGCATGAGAGGTTTTTGGATCTTGTATTCAATACTTGAATGTGTTAAACTAGTGTCATTCTGTTCAAAAGTACACTTGTAAGTTTCTTTTGAAAAACATTTAGCAATACACTTTTTCTTTTTGGAAAATCTTCATTGTTAGAGCATCATTATCCCACCAACTCTTAGAGCACCCGCAACAGGGGTCCTTAAGAGGGAATCTTTAGGAAAAAAATAATTAAATAATCAGTGGACTCCACTAAAAGTTAAGGATTCGGTCCTTAAAATCCTTACATAAAGACTCTTTCTTGACGAGTCCTTACACTGTTTGCGGACCCCAGCGACACGTGGCGGCTCGCGAATGGTTGATGATTTTTTTTTTAATTTTATTTATAATTTGAAAAAGAAAAGAAAAAAAAATTTAAAAACCCCTCCACTAGGAGTACACCATTGTGATGGTCTTATGGGTTTTTTATTTTATTTTTTTTTTCTTCAATAAAAAAAGAAAAAAGTAAGCCAATCGCGAACTGCCATGTGTATGTAGGGTCCGCAAACAGTGCAAGAGACAAATTTCTGTTTAGGAACAATAAAAAACGTTTTAATTTTTTTTTGTGGGCCTCACAATAAAAAGGTGGGATCCACCACCCTAAGAGACCCTCTAAAATACTTGGATAAAAATGCTCTTATCTAGTGGAACATTTTTTAACGTAGTACTACTATCTATATCAGACCCACTTTCACAAAGCACTGCATGGAACATACACTTGCCAACAAATTGAGTACATAAATAAAGTGAGGAAAAGAGAGAAAATGTGATCAGTGAATACAAATAGATACATGCAGATGCACACACACACACAAACACAAATCAGTGAACGCAAAGCAACTGAAGAAACAGTTGAGAATCTATGATTAACTCCAGGAGGAAAATAAATAACTTGGAGTGGCAGGAGAGACTAAAGATGCATCTCTAATATTCTCTTAGAGCATGTTTATCCGGGTTTCTTAATGGGTTTCTTAAGCGTGAACAGTGTAAGGATTGATTATAAAAGTTATGAATTAAGGATCGATCCTTAGGAGTTTCTTACACTGTGCGTGTACGTGGCGATCCGCGATTGGTTCTTTTTCTAATTTTTTTGTTTTGTTTTTTTTTTTAAAATCCTTAAGAAACCCGGGTGGGTTTCTTAGGGATAATCATGGTCTTAAACTCCTGCGCCAACGACTTTATCTCCTTTTGTCTTCTTAGTCTTTAAAAGATCGCAGGTTCACTCCAACCAGTCAATAAAACCTCATCCCTTTCGTTCACATATCAAGAAAGTGCATTGGCTACAATCATATGCGTACAACATCAAAGTTCAAACAAAATTTGAAGGGATGTTTTTCCTCTTTTTTTTTGTAAAAACAAACTCCAGTTGTATTATAACACGTTCATATAGAAATAACAAGTGCCACCTAATTGTCAACTTTTTTGCTTTGATTCTTTTTACAAGTGACTGGGGATTTATGATGTCCTGAAGCCGAGCTAAAGAGACACTTCAACACTCCACAACTTCATAACTCTTTACGCTAAACACAAAGAAGCATCCAAACTCAATCCTCTCACCTTCCACCTCACGTTCCTTGCTCGGTTGCCACCATCACTGCTAACCCTTTCACTCCCCATGCATCCAGTTCCCTCTTCATCTTATTTTAAGACATGACTCTTCCTTATGGTTTCTCTTCGGTTAGAAACCACTCGTTTCTACTTAAGACTTCTCACCTCTACATACCCTGATCAGCTCTCGGTTGTTTCTCTCCCAAGGAATCTCCTTCTTTCTTCAAGAAGAACAGTGCCCTATTCCTTTCTCCTCAGAAACACACCTCTCATCCGCTGAAACTCTTGTCTTCTTATGCTGAGGGAGAAGAGCAACACCATGGCGATCAACAGATACAGAGTTCTCACGAATCTTCTACCAGTTCCACCGAATCAGATGGACAAGGTAATGCAAATGCTACTGGCGACTTCTCTGGAATGTCTGAAGCCTTTAACATTTCGTCCAAAACAACAAGGGCATTCACTATAGTCATTGCTCTCTCATTGCCACTCTTCATCAAGTCTCTAGGACAAAAGGACTCGCTCTCAAGACAAGGCTACTCTCTTACGCTACACTACTCTTTGGTTTTTACATGGCGTGGAACATCGGAGCTAAAGATGTGGCCAATGCCATGGGGACTTCTCCGGCAAGCTGTGATCAGGTGCACTTTTGATGGGAATTCACGTGACTAGCACGATGCAGAAAGGCATTCTCATGGCTAATGTGTTCCAAGGGAAAGATATGTTGCTCTTCGCTGGTCTCTTTTGCTTCTTCCTCATTAGTTTCAAGAACAAGATTTAGTAAAGTTGAGGATGGCAATGACTAATGATTGATTCAAGTACATAACCTAACTGTAATGGTGCCTGTTCAAAATTATACTTCTTCCTCACTATTTTCAAAAGAAGATTTAGTAAAGTTGATACCTACCGGTGAAAACAATTTGTGTAACTGTTAATTTAACAGGTATCAACAACTCACTGTATAGTCGGATCAATGGTTGGGTTTGGACTGGTTTAAGGTGGAGCTGGTGCGGTTTTTTGGTGTTCTTTAGCTAAAGTGGCTTCATCTTGGGTCATATCTCCACTAATGGGAGCTTCGGTCTGCTTTCTTGTCTACAAATGCATCTGGAGACTAAATAAAACAAACCAAAGCCAGCTTATATATTAGTTAAGCCATGCTTAAGCCTTATATTGCTACTATGCAGTTTGTACCTGTAGGACCTGCAAGCTCCTAAGCTCAAGATTTCTCAGGAGGAAATGGTTACCATACCAATGAACGGTCCATGTTATGACAGGTGCTTAAGCTTACGGTTGATATTTCATGGAACTGGAGTTAATGAGATTTGGAAGATCAAGGAGCTGCTTCTAACGGTAATATACTCTAATTTATTTGTCACAATGAGAAATCAACATTAATAAGCTTACCTTATGTAAATGTACTCAAAAGTTTCATAAACTGGAAAGTAGCCGTTGGAAAATTGGCAAAGAAAAGGAAACAAAAAGAGAATACAAATAAGCCAAATCCTTGTTCTTAGATTTTCACAATCTTTTGGTAAATCTTTCTTCTCTCTTTAGAAAATCTGTAATGAATCCTAAAAGATGTGCTGCCTGCAAATATCTAAGAAGAAGATGTCCAAAAGATTGCATATTCTCACCTTATTTCCCTCCAAACAATCCTGAAAAATTTGCATGTGTCCACAGAATCTATGGTGCTGGCAATGTTTCCAAAATGCTTCAGGTATATATACAAATCTTTTTGTGTATCTATTCTAAGTCCACTTCTAAGATAACATTCTTGTATTAATAGTTTTTATATCTTTTTGACAGCAACTTCCTGTTCAGACAAGAGCTGAAGCAGTGGAGTCTTTGTGCTTTGAAGCAACATGCAGAATAGAAGATCCTGTTTATGGATGTGTTGGGATTATTTCTTTGCTCCAAACTCAAATTCAGAAAACTGAAAGTCTTTTGGCTAGGACTCAAGCTGAGATTGCTGTTGCTCAAATCAAACATAGCCAAAACCAACATTCTGAGTTTATGTAATATCTCAGTTTCTCTAATAAAATTCCAAATAAAGTTCTCTTTTACATCTCTTTTAATGTTCGTTTTAGTTTCAATAGTTGTAACAAATCTTGTCTGGTTCAATAGTTTTGTGTGTTTGTATATTTGTAAACTCATAAAGACCTCTGCTCTAATTGGAGACTCAGCCTTATCTTTATTTGACCGTGACCACACACATACAATGAAGAAACAAGCCCAAAGTGAAAAGCCCAAAATAAAAATGAGGTCAAGATTTTGATGATTTGTGATCATAGAACCATGAGAAGATTACAAAGAGAGTGATTTGATAACCACAACCATACAAATGAGTAAGAAAGTTATCCAGAATCTAATCTTCTTTGCCTCCAACTCATCATTTCCTTTTACTATATTACCACATCTTTGTTACAACACTTCTTTCTAGCATCTGGTGCTACAACCTTAGCTTTGATCCTCTCTGGTCACCATGGCTTCAGCTACTTTCTCTATTCCCAAACCATCTCTTCAGGTACCTTCCTTTCTTCTTCTGACAGGCTCTTAATGAGTTTAAGTAAAATGTGTTTGTGTGTTTTGGTCTTCAGGGTTTCAATGAGTTCTCAGGATTGAGAAACTCCTCTGCTTCTCTTCCCTTTGGCAAGAAACTTTCTTCTGATGAGTTTGTCTCTGCTGTCACTTTCCAGACTTCTGCAGTGAGTTCTCTGTACCTTCCATGTTGTGCCTTGTCATGCAATGTTATAGCACAAACTAGTACTCTCTAAAGAGCTGTCTCATTCATCCACCAATGTAAATGATCATGTTTCTACCATGTATATTGGTTGTGTGTATGATAGATGGGAAGCAGTGGTGGATACATTAAAGGTGTGACCGAGGCTAAACTAAAGGTGGCCATCAATGGATTTGGTCGGATAGGGAGGAACTTCTTGAGATGCTGGCATGGTCGTAAGGACTCTCCCTTTGATGTCATTGCCATTAACGACACAGGCGGTGTCAAGCAGGCTTCACATCTCCTTAAATACGACTCTACTCTCGGTATCTTTGACGCTGATGTGAAACCTTCTGGGGACGCTGCTCTCTCTGTTGATGGAAAGATCATCAAGGTTGTGTCTAACCGTAACCCGTCTCTTCTCCCTTGGAAGTAAGTCAAACTACACAGTTCTGTGTCTGAACTTGATCAGTCTTTATCCGACACTTAGATGATCAGTTGAATGGTTTTGTTAGGGAGTTGGGAATAGACATTGTCATTGAAGGAACAGGAGTGTTTGTGGATAGAGAAGGTGCAGGGAAACACATTGAAGCTGGAGCTAAGAAGGTTATCATTACAGCTCCAGGCAAAGGAGACATCCCAACTTATGTTGTTGGTGTCAATGCTGATGCTTACAATCCTGATGAACCAATCATTAGCAATGCATCTTGCACTACTAACTGTCTTGCTCCCTTTGTCAAAGTTCTAGACCAGAAGTTTGGTATGTAACGGCTTCCTCTTTCAGACCAATGATACAGTATCTGATCATGTTTTGTAAACATTTTCAGGTATCATAAAGGGTACAATGACAACTACTCACTCTTACACCGGTGACCAGAGGTTACTAGATGCTAGCCACCGTGATCTAAGGAGAGCAAGAGCAGCTGCTTTAAACATTGTTCCCACATCTACAGGAGCAGCTAAAGCCGTGGCTCTTGTGCTCCCTAACCTCAAAGGAAAACTCAATGGAATCGCTCTCCGTGTACCAACACCAAACGTGTCAGTGGTTGATCTCGTTGTGCAGGTCACTAAGAAGACTTTTGCAGAGGAAGTTAACGCTGCTTTCAGAGACTCTGCAGAGAAAGAGCTTAAAGGTATCCTTGAAGTCTGCGATGAGCCGCTTGTTTCTGTTGATTTCAGATGCTCAGATGTGTCGTCCACCATTGATTCTTCACTCACTATGGTGATGGGAGATGATATGGTTAAGGTGATTGCTTGGTATGATAATGAATGGGGTTACTCACAGAGAGTTGTTGATTTGGCTGACATTGTTGCCAACAACTGGAAGTGATTTGTAATGAAATCAAATCTTGTCTCTCATGTTTTCTCCTTTTTTTACATTCTGATTCTCAAAACATCGGTTAAGACTGTATAAACTGTAGCCCTGAGTTGTGGATTTGCAATAATGATAAAACTCAATTCAAACTTGTTTACATTTTGTACTTTATGAAACTCTTTTTTAACAGGTCTCAAACAAACAAAAAATTAATATACATAGATGTAATGAATACATTTTGGTCTTTGAAAGAATACACAACGTGTAATGGTCCCTAAAACAACATTGCTAAGAGAAGAATGTACCTGAGAAACTGTCTACTTAAGCCTTTGAAGGGTGATGATGAGATGTCTTTTCAAGCATTCTTGTTCCTTCTTCTTGCATGGCTAGTTTGCTCCATCCTGATCCTCCTCTCATGGACAATATCTTAGCCCTTTCGAGTCCGTTTCCTCTAAACCCTGTGATCTTCGAAGATACCATTGGCATGACAAGAATCGCAGATGCGTTGATAGAGTCTTCGCCAAAGCCTAATGCTGTTAAACAAGCAGCCTGCAACACAAAAGAAGGGTTAAGCTTGTTGTTGATAAAGCTTACCAGTGAAGATACTTTAGCTTTGTGAGTACCTTTGTCTTGGCAATTAGATCAGCTGCTTTCATATACATTCCTTGTACAGCTACTCTTGTGTCTTTGCTATGTCCATCTTCAAATGATTGTGATATCAACCTGTCCTCCTCGGATGGCACGCTCGAGGACACTATTGAGTCAAGAGATGATGTATTGTCTTTTGACTCGTTGCCTCTTGTATCATCAGGTGCTAGTAAAGATATGCCTATGAACACGCACATCATTCCTAATATGAACATGGTTGTTCTTACCGCATCGAAAACCTGTTTAAAGAAGAAGAAATAATAAGCCTGATGATACAAGATGACCAAACTAATCATCTAATAAAGAGAGGAAAAGCATCACAAGTAAGTTAATAGATGAACCTGAAACTCTTGAAAGTAGATGAATCCTGTACAGATGGAAAAGAATGTCCAAGCAATCTGAAACATTGGAACTATGAGAATTGCATCATATAGAGACAATCCTTCATTCAATCTTGTCATCTGCAACAAAAGCACATAAACACACATTTTTACTTTAGTTCTCGTCTCAGTGGAACAGCGAAGTAACAACAATTCCATTGGCTTTACGAGTTTACCCAGAATCCAGCTGTACTAAGAAATAAAAGAAGCATAGAGTATGTGAACCAGCTGTGCAGTTGATAGCTACTAGACATGGCCAACCTCAGCAAGTTTGAGCTGCAATATGAAACTCAAATCAGCACTTGGAAGCCATGTGCATAACTTATCAGTTTATTAAAGTAAAAGTCAGCAGATTTACAAACTCACAGTGACTTGGCAAATAAAACCGAACATGATCCTATAGCGCCAGAGACCACAGCATATGAGAAAGGAAGCAACAGTTTCCAATAGGAGCTAATCTCTTGTCCATGTACAGATATCAACACTTCTCCCTTCCTATACATTCCGATTAAAGATATCACCAAAGAGGGCCAATATTTGAAAGATAGTGCAAGACTAAGACTCACCTATAGAGAAAATGGTTTACAGCTACGATAATAATCAGAATCCCACAATAAACCAAGAACGTCACATTGCTGTATTTCTCTGCCAACTGTTCAGGTGTGAAAACTGTGCACATAAGGGTTGCATTAGGCCAGGCCTTTTGAAAAACCTATAGACAAAAACCTTGATGTTGAAGAAAAGTTTACCTGGAGACTGGTGATTACCAAATGCTACAAGGAAAACGTTTCCAAGAACTATAAAAGCTGTAGCAACAAGTATTCTGTGACAAAGGCATACCAAAGATATTAGAAGATGCAGGGAGGGATAAAGTAAATTAGTATTATCAAAGATTGCAAACCGAGGATGGTTACGTACTTGACAGTCACCATTTTGTTCAGTACAACATAAGCAAACGCTATGTTGGATACAAATTGAATGGAACCAAGAGCTGCTAGAAGGGACTGCACAAAGAGTTGGTAAAGGTAAGAAAGCCAAACAGCAACAGTAGTGCAACTATCAAAATCAAACAACTCTACCTGAGCAGCATAACCAAACGAAATGAAATTGAGACAATTCCCAAGAAGAAAGACAAGGATTCCTGTAAGTTTACAACACCATTGAGCTCAGAACTAGCTTCATAACATAAACATCAAAGGGAGGGAAAAGGTTTAAGACCAAAGCATACCAACTCTCCATGTCTGAAAATGAATAATCGGCTTCAACGGCGTCTTTCCACCACCATTGTCCTGTAAAGCTAACCTCTCTCTCTGACAATACAAAAAAACCAACAAAGTAAGGTCAAATGTAACCAAAGGGTGTTGTCTGAGGCAAATGCAGACCTCGTTATGTCCTAATTTGAGAAGGTTAGTGCCGAAGTTAATAGCAACGCTTCCAAAAATATTGATGAAAGCTCCAATGACCCACTCTCCCATGTTTAAAGAACGGAGACAGCTCAACTAATGATCATCTAAAGCTGCAAACTTGACGCAAACAATCACTAGCTCAGGCTCTCATGTGATCTTAAAGCCTTCAAACTCTGCAAGAGAAGAACCCATCTAAGCATATATCCTAAGATAGGCTATTTGATGATTATTGCAAGAGAGATAAAGACAAGACACAAGCTTGCAGCTTTGATTAGGTAATAAAGAGATCAATTTGACAAGATTGCGGCAATGCAAAAAAAGGGTTTTTCTGAGATTTAGAATAGAATTGAAGAGGCAAAAACCTTGGAGGAGACGATGGAAGAGGGCTCAGATCCAGATTGATTCTAAGAGCAGAGCAGATTACAAGTCCTTCCTCTCTCTCACCATACAAAACTGGGGTTTGAGTAAAAGGAAGAATAAAGTTTGGATCTTTATCCTTAATCGAAACTTCTGTAATCGAAAGTTTTGATTTTTATTTGTAAGGAAGAAGACTCAGTCGCCGAGAAAATTCTCAACGACGGTGACGGGTTTAGAGGAAGAAGACGACGATCATAAAAAAAAAAAAATGAAATGATGTTGTCGTTTTTACTTTTTATGTCTTGTTGCTGCTCCTCACGTTTTGTTGGGCTTTTTACCATTTTTACTCTCTCTCTCTCTACTCGATGGCCAAAAGCATCCTCTGGTGGACATGTTATTCGAGAACAAAGTTGACCCTTTTGACCTTTCGTTATGGTTTGTGTTCAAGGATGTTCTGCTTTATATCCTTACTCACCTTCAGGCTGATCATTACATTGGTCTCACTAAAGCTTGGTCTCATGGTCACATTTACTGCTCCTCTCTCACTAGTTATCTTCTCAAACTTTGTCTCTCTGTTTATGTTATTTGCTAATCCCATTTATGTCTAAAGACAATCCTTCAAAGTTGTGTATTGAGTTTTCTGTCTGGTGATTCCATGTGTGCAGGTTTGTCCATCCATTCGAGCTTAGAAGAATAAAATAGACTATTAATAGGATCAAAGTTTGAAGCTAATCATTGTCCAGGTGCTGCTCTTATTCATCTTCGTCTCTCCTAAATGGAGCATGTTATCTGCTTACCGGAGATTTTAGAGCTCCTAAGCAGATGCAACTCATCCTCTTCTCTTTAACCAACTAGTTCATGTGTTGTAAGTATTTGGTTACAAGTAAGAGGACTTTTCAAATCTTAAAAGTTATGATGGATTTTGAGTGAGATGGCTCGTTAAAGCTTGATCTACATCCTTTTCTAACGTTTTTGTTCAGATGCCTCTCTAAAGAAGATGTATGACGCTATGTTGTCAGAGTCACGAAGGAGTTCCTCAAGAGGCAGCCAAGGACTGTTTTTGGTTGGCTCCTTAGTTCTAACATCATGTGGTTTTCAGGTAAAGATATTTGCAAATGCTTCAAGAAAACAGATACTGCAATCTTTTGGTTGGGACGATATTTCAAAGAATCTTTGTACAGATGGGAAAGCCACATGTCTTTCATGTTCTGCCTATGTCAGCACTGAGAGTTATCTAAAAACCAAAGATGTTTATCTCTCAAGTATTATTTTATACTTCTTAAGTCAACCTCTCATGAGAAGACAATTCCAAAGATACTTCCTGTTGTTATTAGCTAACAATAATAACAGCTTAATAGTAGCCTCTCATCACATTCAAGTCACATGCTAACTTTGGTTGGAACAAACTGAGTCTTAATCATTAGCTTCTCATGTTTTAACTTTGTTTTACAGAAGAAAGCTTTCCAACAATCCAGAACATATATAACAGTTGAAGAAGTTTGATGTGCCTAAAGAGAAACAAAAACTAATTTAACTACAAAGCAGTACTGATGAACCGATTTGACGCTCTTCTCGATTTGAAATGCTTGAAGCTGCAAGAGTCTCTTCTTCTGTCCTTCCATCCTCTGCCATTACTCTTAGAAACTCCTCAAGAGCACACTGCATCCACTCGTACCGACACAGTTCCAAAGCTTCTTTAACATTCAGCTGTGTGTGTGTTTTATTCAACAAACTCATATCAGTTACTTTTTATATAAACCTATGACACATACAAAAGCAAACAATGTGTGATGCATACCCATCTCCTTTCGCGGTTTTCGTGCTCCGGCCATGTCGCAAGCTCTTCAGTCACCTCTAAGGCAAACATATAGCCTTTACATCCACCTAGGCAGCAGTCAGGTTCCACACTGCTACTCTTGCTTCTAAATTCCCAAACTCCTAATGGATCTTCCTACATGAAACAACATTCAAGTCTAAAATCAATGTTCAAGAAAACATTAGGCGGTAACTAAGCGTTTTATAGAAGACTAGCGACTACGCGGATTATTCGGAGTTTAGGCGAAGCTTAGTCGTTAACGAATTAAAATATTTAGTTTATAAATAAAAATATAAAATATTGTGATAAATTATCAAAATTAAACATGCAAAACAAAAGAAATTAGATAAGTTTGTGGATCTATACTAATACTATTGCTTAAATTAACATATTTAGACTAATTTAGATTGGTTTTAATCGAGTTTAAGCAATTTTGAATAGTTTGAATCGATTTAAATAATATAAATCGGTAAAAATCGAATTTTATGAAAATCATTCAGACGAGACCGAGTTGCAGCCTAGGCGGCCTAGGCCGATTTTTAGAACCTTATTTAAAATACAAGAACTCGGATGAAGGATCTGTGATTGAAACAAAGAACTTACTCTTAGTACTCCTTTGACTCCAGCTTCTTCCATGGCTTCACGAGAAGCAGCTTCAAGAACAGTTTCATCATCCTCCCATCCTCCCTGAAGATATTTTACACATAGTACTTTGAAATTTCAAAAGCATTAAACAAATTGATATACAGGAAAAGACACAATACCTTAGGGAAGACAAGATCGTGTCGATTAGGAGATGATACCATGAGAACTTGAAGCTTGTTTGAGTCCTCTTCATCTTTCACCACTCTATATGGAATGCATCTGTCAACACATAAATAATTGGTTAATGATTTCCCAGCAAACTAAAAAACCAATCAAGACCCACCACATCATATCAAGAACTATTCAAGAATTAATAAAGTCAAAGCTAAAGAAAAAAAAAAGTTTTATTACCCAGAAACAAGACGGAAGTTGTTGTCATAACGTTGACGGTCTCGTCCTGTTCTTGCTGAAAGATTAGACATTTTAATAAACCTGCAAAGATGAAAACAAACCCAAATTAGAAGATGAAAAAAAAAACAAGAAAATGCAGCTTCTAAGCTTTGGAAAAACTAACAAGAAAGCTTTGTCTTTGTGTGTTGATTGGTGTCAGCAAGAATCATCAGCATAGGTTCCATGTAGAATCATTATGTTCAATAATAAAGTTCATCTCTTTTCTTTAACCCAGAACTAACAAGAAAGAGAGAGAGAAAGAGAGAAACTGAAACTCAAAGAAGAAAAAGGAAAGGAATAGTTAAGGGGATGTTTGCCATCAATAGGAAGCAGAAGCTGAGAATTTTCCGGGGGACAAATGTAAGAGCTGACCAAGGGGAGCATTCAATTCTTTAATAACCACCACCCAATCTTCTATTCTTTTTCTTGTTTTTTTTTGTTGTAGTTTTGAAACCCAACTTACAGATCCGCTAGCAAGTGCAAACACATATCCCGTTGTGGATTTGCTTTTATCCAGATCGCCTGCATAATCTGAATCAACATAGCCCCTGACAACAAAGTCTGATCCTCCATAACATAATGCAACATCTGAGGTACCCTTAATGTATCTTAGGATCCTCTTTACGGCATTCCAGTGCTCTTTACCAGGATTCGCCATGTACCGACTTACTACTCCCACTGCTTGTGCAATGTCTGGTCGTGTACAAATCATTGCGAACATTAAGCTACCCACTGCTGATGCATACGGTACTCGAGACATTTCCATCCTTCCTTCTTCACTGCTAGGACTCATACTGGAGGATAACTTGAAATTAATAGGAAGTGGGGTAGAAACTGGCTTACAATCTTGCATGTTGAACCTTCGCAAGATTTTCTTCAAATAATTCTTCTGTGAAAGCCAAATCTTCCTATTATTTCTGTCTCGGTGAATTTGCATCCCTAGAATCTTGTTTGCTGGTCCCAAGTCCTTCATCTCAAACTCCCTAGCCAACTGTGCCTTTAATTCATTGATACGATCATTGTTGGGGCCTGCTATCAACATGTCGTCTACATACAGCAGCAATGTAATGAACTCTCCTTCACCAAACCTCTTGAAATATGCGCAAGGGTCTGCATGGAGTCTGCTGTATCCAAGGCTCATAATGAAGGAATCAAATCTCTTGTACCAACATCTTGGCGCCTGCTTTAGACCGTACAGAGATTTGTTTAACCTGCAAACCAAGTTCTCCTTTTCTTTTTCTTCAAAACCTTCTGGTTGGAGCATGTAAATTTCTTCCTCGATCTTTTTATCTTCTGTGAAGATAACATCCCTGCTGATTATAACCTTGTGGGCAGTGGGATCCCACAGGCGATACCCCTTCACTCCATCAGCATATCCCAAGAACAAGCATCTTCTAGATTTTGGATCTAGATTTGTAGTTTCTTGGGTATTGTACATCACGTACACTGGGCTCCCAAATATATGGAGGTCTGAATAATCTACTGGCTTCCCTGTCCACATCTCCTTCGGTGTCTTCAACTCAATTGCAGTTGATGGCGACCGATTTATCACATAACAGGCGGTGTTGACTGCTTCTGCCCAAAACTTCTTCTCTAAGCTTGCAGCTCCCAACATTGCTCTTGTTCTTTCTAACAGAGTCCTGTTCATCCGCTCTGCCACTCCATTTTGTTGAGGAGTGTATGATGTAGTGAACTGCCTTTTGATGCCCTCTGCTTTACAGAATTTGATAAATGCATCACTAGTGTATTCACCTCCATTATCTGACCTCAAACACTTGATCTTCTTTTCAGATTCAAGTTCCACCCGTGCTTTGAAAACTTTGAAGACTGAAAACACATCCGCCTTACTCTTGATAGGATATACCCAACATCTCCTGGAGTAGTCATCAATGAAGGACACAAAGTACTTCGCTCCTCCTAGTGATGTAACTGGTGCTTGCCACACATCAGAGTGAACCAATTCTAGAACAATTTTACTTCTAGAACTCGATGTGCTAAACTTCAACCGATGCTGCTTGCTTGTAATACAATGCTCACAAAAGGATAATGATACCTTTGTGAGACCCGGAAGTAACTTCTTCTCTGCAAGAATTTTCATGCCTTGTTCCGACATATGCCCAAGTTTCTGATGCCACACCGTTGTAGCCTTCTCACTGGAACAACTTGAAGCAACAAATGCTTCTGATTCTGACAGAGTTTCTCCTTTTAACATGTATAACTTCGCAGCTATCTTCTCTCCTTTCATAAGCACAATTGCTCCTCTAATTACTTTTAGAGTTCCATTCTCGACTTCAACTTTGCAACCGAGTTCATCGAGTTGCCCCATAGATAATAAATTCTTTTTCAGGCCTTCCACGTGTCGCACCTCATGAATAGTACGAATTGTACCATCATACATCTTCAGTTGAATGGATCCAGTGCCAACAATCTTAAGTTCATGATCATTGCAACTGTACACAGATCCTCCACAGATGGGTTCATATTGATGGAACCAATATCTTCTAGAGGTCATGTGATATGTAGCTCCTGAGTCGAACAACCATATATCAGCGAACCTTCTCCTATTTTCGCTTGAAATTGCTGCTTCACAACACAAGGCTACTCCATTATCTGAAGTGTTTGCAACATTTCCTTGAGGGTTGGAATTCTTTAATTCCCAACAATCCTTCTTCAAGTGACCCTTCTTGCCACAGTGGTAGCATTTATAAATCTTCTTACTTCTTGACTTTGATCTACCATGTTTGTGACTCCCACTTGAGCCATGCTCCATTGATCTTCCTCTCATCACCGTCAATGCCTCCACTTGTGGAGTTTCTCGTCTGTCTTCCTTACTTTTGCGCCGACTTTCTTCTTCCAGAACCGCAGCTGCAACATCGTCAAAGACTAGACTGTCGGTGGAGACATTATTTGTTAAGTTGATGATGAGTTGATCATATGAATCTGGTAGACTTTGAAGTAGAAGCTCAGCACGCTCCTGTGATTCTACTTTATAGCTCAACGAAGTGAGTTGAGAAAATAAAGTATTCAAGGTGTTGATGTGCTCCGTCACTGAAGTAGATTCCGCCATCCGTAGAGTATAAAGCTTCCTCTTAAGGAAAATTTTGTTGTGCAGCGACTTGGCCTCGTACAATTTTGCAAGGTGATCCCATATCTCCTTTGCAGTCTTCTTCTCCTCAATGCTTGACAACACTCCATCTGCAAGTGCAAGGTGAAGATTTGCAATAGCATTCCCGTCCATCTCGTTCCACTTATCATCATCCGTGTATGTAGTCGGTCTTTCACTAATGGCCGCTAAGCAGCTATCTTTCCTCAAAATAGCCTTCATCTTCAACTTCCACAGCGCAAAATTGCTGCCGTTGAATTTTTCGATCTCAAATTTTGCCGCCATTGCTTCTTCCAGAACCAGACTCTGATACCACTTGTTGTAGTTTTGAAACCCAACTTACAGATCCGCTAGCAAGTGCAAACACATATCCCGTTGTGGATTTGCTTTTATCCAGATCGCCTGCATAATCTGAATCAACATAGCCCCTGACAACAAAGTCTGATCCTCCATAACATAATGCAACATCTGAGGTACCCTTAATGTATCTTAGGATCCTCTTTACGGCATTCCAGTGCTCTTTACCAGGATTCGCCATGTACCGACTTACTACTCCCACTGCTTGTGCAATGTCTGGTCGTGTACAAATCATTGCGAACATTAAGCTACCCACTGCTGATGCATACGGTACTCGAGACATCCCATCATCCCAAAAATTGCAGAGAGAAAGGAGGAAGAAGAAGAAGAGAAACGTGAGAGAGAGAGAAAAAAAAAAAAAATTCTTTTTCTTAAGATAATTTCCTCCGGGTATTTGGGATCGGGTTGAGAAAGAATTATTTAGAGAGTTTGTTATTTTCTCCTTTTATAACGAGAGAATTATTATTGTTTTCTCCGTTATAATAGAGAGGTTGTAACTCCTATTATTTTCCTCGGAATAAATTCTTCTACCTTGTCCGTGGTTTTTCCCTTTTGGGGTTTTCCACGTTAAATCCGGTGTTCCATTTATTGCACTATTTCTCAAATTATTAGCTGCGACCCTGCTCTATCCGGTCCGATTTCTACAACATTTTTTTTAAATGGTTAATAATTTTATATATCATGATGATATATATATATATATATAATGAACTTGGTGAGTCCACTTAGAAGTGTTTTATTTAGTTAAACATAACCGATACGAAGCTTTCTCGTTACAGTGAATGTGTATCCTTCCTCCTCCCATCGCATTTAAGTTTAGTTTAATATTCAGTTTTTATTGGCTCCACGTCAAGAAATTAGATGACAACAAATGACGTCATAAATCCAAATTAAAATATATTTTTAAATTATAAAAAATGAGAACCACACGATTATGGATAGACTCATTTACACACACACACGATCACGTAAAGGCTTAAGCTTTTTTTTTTTTGGTAATAGAGAAAGCTTTGGACAATGGCGACGAAGCTGTTCTCTCCGCCTTTGTCTTGTCCTTGGATGAGTCCAAGAGATGTTGTAGTAATCAAAGGGCTTCGTCCATGTCCGAGACGGGAATGTGAGAAGACGAAACGGAACAGAGTCGCCGCCGTAACAGCCATGGTTGTGGAGCCTCTCTCTGCTGTATCTTCTTCAGCGATTCAGATTCATCAATGGTGGGAACAGAACCCGAGTTCGTTAGTGTTGATGGCGGAGACTGGTGGTGGTTACTCGTTAGCTAGCTACTACACGTCTCTGGGTTTGTTTGTTATCTCAGTTCCAGGTCTTTGGTCTCTCATCAAACGCTCAGTTAAATCAAAGGTTCGAACTTTATCGAATTGCAAAACCCTTATCTCATCCCCCAAGATTCAGTCTTCAAGCTCGAGTTCAATGTTTTGGGATTGTTTTTGCAGATAGTGAGAAAGACCTTCGTTGTTAGCGAAGGGATCAAGAAGGAACCGAAGCAAGTTGCTGGAGAGATTCTTTCTTTCTTCACAAGGAAGAACTTTAACATCACTGATCGAGGAGAAACAATCACGTAAGGCTAATTCAGAAGAAAAGTTTTAGTTTTGTCAAATGGGTTTTGCGTTTAGTTGCTGACATTGTTGTTGGATTGTGACAAAAAAGGTTTGAAGGAACAATGGTTCCAAGTAGAGGACAAGCCGCTCTGCTCACGTTCTGTACATGTATAAGCTTAGCAAGTGTGGGTCTTGTCCTAACCATTACAGTGCCTGATTTTGGAAACAATTGGTTCTTCATTACCATTCTTAGTCCACTTGCGTAAGCTCTCTCTTTAGTTGTTTCTGAAACTGTTTGTAGTGAATGATTGCTGATGATGGATGTGTTGCACAGAGGAGTGTATTACTGGAAGAAGGCGTCGAGGAAAGAGGAGATAAAGGTGAAGATGATGGTGGGAGCAAGGGGGAGACTAGATGAGATTGTTGTTCAAGGAGATGATGTACAAGTTGAAGAGATGAGGAAGGAGCTTCAGCTTAGTGAGAAAGGCATGGTTTATGTTAAAGGTCTCTTTGAGAAATCATGAAACATAATCACATTCAAATCCCATTTTTGCCTTTCTTTTGTTAGGGGTAGAATGTATTTATATAACTCTTCAAGGTTGGAGATTCAGTGTCCATCTGACTCATTTCATCATATACTAAATGAATTGATTTTACAGTGAATTGTCATGAGGCTGGATTGTTGTTGATAGTTTTGAGCAATTTTGTTCTTTTTTCATGAGTATATGTTTTATAATATTGAAAAAAGAAGACAAAAATCTTAAAATCTCAGATCATACATTAGTAATATTTTCAAATAAATCATTGTGCCTATTCTTAATGTTTTTGGTTTTATTTTCTGAAGGCAAAATAAATCATTCCAGGGTTCTTCATGCATAGCATAGTTGTAAATTAAACCACCAAATAGGTTTGGTAAAGGAAGCCGGAAGGGGCTTTAGTTGATTGTGTTGGGCTCAAGCATAACTCGGTGTATAAGATATTAATGTGTATATGCAATCGCCAATGGGTATTTTTGGTTTTAGGCTCAAACACTGAAGTATAAAGTAACAGGGTCAACGACCTATTTTCAAATTAGAAATATTGTATCTATTAATAATAGCAATTCCAATTAATGTTGAAAAGTTGTATCTTTTCATTGAAAGATTGCATTGCTTCGTTTGTTAAAATATTTTAAAGTTATGTTTTATTTTTATTTTAGGGTTACATGTTATCAAAATATTAAAAAAGTATGTGTTTTAATCTTTTGTTCCTTTTCATTGTAAAATTAAAGGTTGTGTATTTTCATTTTCCTTTTGAAAAATCTATTAATAATAAGAGTTGTGTATTTTCATTGTAGAAGAGAATTTTTTTTTTAAAATGTTAAAATATATAATAAGTGTTTTTTTTTTAAAATATATTAATTTTAAAAGTTTTGTGTTTTCATTGTACAATAAAATGTTTTTAGTAATCATATGACTATTCAAAGTAAATTGTAAAATACTAATTTAAAATAACTAGTATAAATCTAAAAAGTCATGATTATTCATATAGATTATAATTATTATGATATTTTTGGTGACAACACATCTGCACTCATTCAGTAGCGATGTATTTGTACCCCTTGATTATAATATGTTCACATTTCTTCATTCACGACACATTCACAACTCTTCAGAAATGGTACGTCCGCACTCTTTCAAACACGAAATGTTCGCAACCCTTCAGACAAGAAATGTTCGTACTGCTTCGGACACAACATGTTCGCACCTCTTTGGCCATGAAATGTTCGCACTTCTTCGGCCAAAAGATGTTCACATACCTTCGCTGACGATCCATTCAGACATTTTTGGTCAGAACATGTTTGCACCCCTTAGGTGATGATCCATTCACACCTTTTGGGAAACCACTCGTTTGCACCTTTTGGATAATGACACGTTCGCACCCTTTTGGTGAAGACATGTTTGCACCCATTTGCTAACGATCCATTCGCTCTTAGGTTACAATACGTTTGTAGAATTTTATATCACAACATGTTCATACCTCTTCGTTGACGATACGTTCGCCTAACGTAAATGATATATTCTGATTTAAAGAAACATTTTATGTTGACCAAAAAGAGATTTTTATATATTTGTTAATCTATACAATTTTTCTATCAAGAAATTATTCAATAAAAGCATGCAATAGTTAATTTCTTAAAAGACATAAATCTTTAATAAATGAACATTCTTTTTGCTTAGGTGATCAATTATATGGTAAAAAATCTACAAATATTGGTTATGTATAATATTCAATGAAAGAGTTCAACGGTCAAGTACTTATGGTCCCTGACCCACTCAGCTGGACCAGTTAATGCCTGTCAAGCAAAATGAAATTGTAATCATCAGATTAAAGATTAGGAACAAACTTAATTGTTGGATATTAATTTTTTTTTCTTATAATAAATTGACGGCATCAATGGTTAAAGAAAAGAGGTTTGCTATTATATATATACATTATTAATGAAGAACCAATGCCATTTTTAGTGAAGAATTATTACAAATTTTCCTGATTATAGTATTTGGTAATAAACCATTGTAACTTTTAGTGTTAACCATTACAACTCTTAGTTAACCATTATTATATTTGGTTAACAACCATTGCAATGTTTGGTTTCAGCCATTACAATATTTGGTTATCAACCATTGCAATCATATAAGAAGTTGTGGGCAAATCACAACAATCACAAATAGACTATAAAATAGAGAGATTCACTCTTAAATGATTTTTAATGAGCTTTGAATAAACACATATAAACATGAGAGAATTCAAGTTTACCATTTTTGTTATACCAATTTTTATTTTTACCTTCATTAAAAAAACATTTTCATAAATACCATTTTTTAAGAGACAATTTTTAAAAAAAAATTAATTAGAATCCTAAATTTTGCATTCCTAAACCCTACCCCATCATACCCCCACTCCTCAACTCTAAACCCTAAGTCTTAGATTAATTAATCCAAGGGTTATAAGTGTGTTTTTTCCTCTTAAAAAGTAAGGATAAAAGTGATTAAGGTAAAAATGAAAAGTGTTACAAAAAAAATGGTACAATGAAAGTGATATTTTTGATAATTTTCCTATAAACATGAATAATTTTATTTGTTATTCTTGTATTTTAGCCTAAGTTTGAAACTTTTGATTAAAAAACCGATAAAAATAAAGTATTTATATCCCAATAACACTTTATCCTATATATTATTTAAAGATTTAATAAAAGTTATTAATGATTTTAAAAAATAAATCTATAATTTATCAATTTCATTAATTTTATTACATTATTATGTTAATATAATAAAAATGATGTTTTATAAGAACTCTTATGAAAATTCAAGAAATTATTATAAATGAAAATAATCATATCAACATATATAAATTAACATCTATTTATTACAATATTCAAAATAACATATTTTTTTATAAAATGAGTTCCCGTGCGATACCGCACGGGTTCTTTTCCTAGTAGTAATAATAGTGATTACAATCTTGCTTCATTTTTTATCTTTGTCTATATGATATTGTATGATTCCAAATGTTCATTTTAAAACAAGTAACAGCTATTACAAACTAAAAAAACTACTAAATTTGGGATAATGAACATTAGTTTCAAATGAAACATCCTCGAATAAACACTACAATACATTATTTTGCTACAACAACAAAAATCATATACAACACAAAACACAGAAAATAAACATACTTTAATAGCCAACCTCAAACCTATAAAAATCCGAAAACTGACAAATCAATATAGCAAAACATGGCACCATCTTCAATTATACCTTCATGTTATGAAATAACTTACAAATTTATAGTATCTCGAAATTTGAATAAAGGCAAAATTTTATACCCGTGGAAGGAGATAACTCTTATATAAGAAGAACTATTACAGAGAGAAGAGGGAGAAAGGGATGAGGTTACAATCGATCGCAATGATCGTATATATAGAAAAGGAAAAGTTGAGTTATTGTGCAAATAGTGACAGTGGGACCCACTTCCTTTATATTTTCAACAAAAAGCGGCCGTCCACTGTGCGTTTTACGGCTGACCACTGTGCTTTTAACGGCTACTTTATAACACTCCCCCTTGGGGACCGGTGTCACTATTGTTGTTTGCTTGACGTATTTGTTGCCTCGTTAAAAACCTTTCTAGAAAAACCCTGTAGGAAAAACCATAGTAAGGTAAAAAGAGTACAACCACGTAAGCTCCCCCTCGAATGAACAGTCATAGATCCTTCTGATGACGCATTCCAATGTTATGGACATGTTTCCTGAAAACCGAGGTTGGAAGTGATTTTGTGAAGAGGTCAGCTGCATTGTCGCATGATCGAACATATCTGACTTCAATCTCTTTATTCTTCTCCAGTTCTTGAGTGTAAGAGAAGAACTTCGGAGGTATGTGCTTGGTTCTATCGCTTTTGATATATCCTTCCTTCGTTTGAGCAACGCATGCCGCATTATCTTCATATAAAACATTTGGGGTCGTGTCATTGTTAATTCCACTACTCGATCGGATATGTTGGCTTATGGATCTCAACCATACGCACTCTTTACTTGCTTCATGGAGTGCAATGATCTCAGCGCGATTTGAAGAAGTAGCTACAAGTGTTTGCTTCTGAGAACGCCAAGATATGGCAGTGCCTCCGATCGTGAAAACGTATCCTGTTTGCGATCGAGCTTTGTGTGGATCTGAAAGATATCCTGCATCTGCAAAACCAACCATTTGACCTTTTGAATATTTAGAATAAAATAAACCTAAATCAATGGTCCCTTGAAGATAACGAAAGACATGTTTAATTCCATTCCAGTGTCTTCGTGTAGGGGATGAACTGAATCTTGCTAAAAGATTGACATAAAAAGATATATCAGGCCGAGTACAATTTGCAAGATACATAAGAGCTCCAATTGCACTTAAGTATGGAACTTCAGGACCAAGTATTTCTTCATTCTCTTCAGATGGTCGAAACGGATCAGTTTCAATATTAAGTGATCTAACAACCATCGGAGTGCTAAGCGGAGTTGCTTTATCCATGTTAAAACGTTTTAGCACTCTTTTTGTATATGTAGACTGATGTACAAATATACCCTTTTGAGAATGTTCAATTTGTAAACCAAGACAAAATTTTGTCTGCCCGAGATCTTTCATCTCAAATTCTCCTTTTAAATAATTTGATGCCTTTTGTATTTCTTCTTGAGTTCCTATAATGTTAAGATCATCAACATACACCGCGATTATTACAAATCCCGATGTTGCTTTCTTTATGAAAACACAGGGGCATATAGGGTCATTAGTGTATCCTTCTTTTGTCAAATGTTCATTGAGATGATTATACCACATACGTCCAGATTGCTTTAACCCATATAACGATCTTTGCAATTTAATTGCACATAACCCTTTAGGTTTGGAACTTAACACTTCCGGCATCTTAAATCCATCTGGGATTCTCATATAGATATCAGTATCTAATGATCCATATAAATATGCCGTAACGACATCCATAAGACGCATTTCTAAATTTTCATTAGCCGCTAGACTCATCAGGAATCTAAATGTGATTGCGTCCATAACAGGAGAATATGTTTCCTCATAATCAATTCCAGGTCTTTGAGAAAAACCTTGAGCTACCAGGCGAGCTTTGTATCTTGTAATCTCGTTTTTCTCATTTCGTTTCCGAACAAATACCCATTTATATCCAACAGGTTTCACATCTTTGGGTGTGATTACAATGGGTCCGAATACATTTCTTTTGTTAAGTGAATCTAGTTCGACTTGGATTGCATCTTTCCATTTTATCCAGTCATGTCTCTTTTGACATTCATAAACAGATGTTGGTTCTGGATCTTCGTTTTCTTCATCTATTTCCTTTGCTAAAAGGTATGAGAAAACATCATCTATATCATCCATCTCTTTCCGTTCCCATATTTTTCTATTATTGATGTAATTAATAGAAATCTCATGATTTTCTTCAGATTCATGATGCTTTGTATTGTCGTTAGATTCATTATCTTCTCTCTCAAGAACATTTTCTGTTATTCTGGAGGTATCATGCCTTTCAACTTCCTTTCGTTTTCTAGGATTTTTATCCTTTGAGCCAAAAGGTCTGCCGCGTTTCAAACGTGTTCCTGATTCACGTGTATCAACTGCCATTTTGCCTTTCTCTGGAATCTCAATGCGAGCAGGAGCATTTGCGGCGGGTATATATGATTTTGTTACCATTTTGGTATCAGCAAATGCATCAGGTAGTTGATTTGCGATGTTTTGTAAATGCATGATACGTCGAACTTCTAGTTCTGACTGTTTCGTAGGAGGATCAAGGTGTAATAAAGATGGCACATTCCATTTGATTTCTTTTCCTACTTTATTGTTATCTCCCCCTAGATTTGGGAATTCTTTTTCATTGAAATGGCAATCAGCGAATCGTGCCGTAAAAACATCACCAGTTTGTGGTTCTAGATATCTTATTATCGAATGGAGAGTCATAACCAATATATATTCTGACCCCACGATTTCTTTTTATCTTTATGAGTACTCTTACGTGGGTTCATGATCCTCGCATATATCTCTATGGTCAAGTGCTACTTATCTTGCGCATTTTTATATGTAAATACATCATTGGTATCGATACCCTTTCTGCGTTCCATTGTATTCCAAACATGATCTAATCGATTTGAGATCTTTTTATCTAGGACCTTCAATACCTAGTAGCTTGGCGTCCCAAGCTACATGGTCTGGTACCTTAGATGTTTCAGTCGGCCGGCCTTATTTCTATGTCTGGTATGGTTTCCCTATTAACCTCAGATTTCATATTTTATGCACCTTTTCTCTTTTCTGAGGTTCCTTTTATTATGGAACATATTGGTCTATCTCTTATAGACTCTGTAGCAACTTGGTTGTGTCTCTTCTAGGACATCAAATTCGTTTGGTGCTACGCTGGTATGACCTTTTTCTTTTCATTTCTCGGGTCGATGTGTCTGGCATCTAATTTAGCTAGCTTTGCATAATCTTTTCTTTCTTTAGACGTCTTAAACCTCATTCTCTGGTCCGAGGATCTTGCCAAGACAATGATGGTCAATACCATTCTCTTTTTCTTATCATATCCAGCTTATATCTTTCTCCTTCTGATGTTGGATAGTGGGATTCATAATCATGCTATCCGTGTACCTAGCCACAATCTGATCACCCATATTTGGCTCAAGGTTTCTTTAATACTCGTGGAGAAAGACATACTTATCCAACATGTATTCCCAATCCTCTTCAGAGGTTCCATCTTAGACGGCACATATGTATGTGGTGGTTTGTTTAATAAAAATCTCAAGATGGTATATGTCTGGCTTTATGACCCGTAATTCAATCTAAGATGGAAATATATATGCTCACTTATATGGCCTGATGCATACATTGCATTGTACATGTAAATTCATAATGTCCCTAAGCATTAGGCTGGACTTGGGTGATTTATCACCAAGAGAACCTGAATCTCTAAGCCTTTTATGACATGGTTACAACTCATGTTACGCGAATTTTCTTGTATGGTCATGTATCACTGGGTTTAATCCTCACTCCCCCTCATGAACATACTTATTTTTTGTGATGCTTAGGACAATAAAGCCTAATGAGTTTCCCTTGTGTACACATTACACAACGTGAGATCTTATGGGATAACCCTGGTGCCTTTGCAATAGCAATCAAGTTTTTAGACATGGATGGCTAATCCAGTCATGCCATTAAGTGTAATTTCGTGGGTATACCAATTTGGGTATCCATGGCTCTTTTTGCCTCTTAACATATTGATCCTTAGCATAGTTTAGATCAGTAGAGTACATAAGTATAGTTTTGGGCGGTTTTTATTTCAAATCTTTCGTAGGAATCCTATTTTTTCCTTTCTTACCCAATGTTTCTCATTTGGGGAAACCATTTATACTTAATCTTTATAATTCAATGGGTCTCATGGGTGAATATAGATCATTTGGATCTCTCTAGCCCTTTAGGCATTGCCTTGGCCATAGTTCTTTTAACTAGGCAACTATACTCTTTAATCTTTTGTACTCATCTTTATAAAATAAGAATCATATAATTATAATATAGATTTTATGATTTTATTATTTTCATTTTTTTTTTCAAAATGATTTTCGATATATATATATATATTTTTTTTTCGAATTTTTCCCAAAAAATTTTCTTTTTCGATTTTTTTTTTTCGAATTTTTTTTTTCAAAATGATTTTCGATTTTTTTTTTTTCGAATTTTTTTTCAAAATGATTTTCGAATTTTTTTTTTTCGAAAATTTCCTTGGATTTCTAAAACATAAAATAATAATTTTATTAGAATTTCATAATTTAGAAACCATACACATTAATCATACATGCGATTACAAGGAGAAATGATGCATAGAAAGCTAAATAGACATTAATGCCAAAATTTTCAGCATTAATTCCTCCAAGATAAATCAAATACATGGAAGTAAAAATAAAAATCGTACACAAAATCAAAAATAGCCGAATCATCATTCTTGCAACGAAAATCGGAGGAGAGCGATTTGAAAATATTTGGGAGGAGATGAAATGTTTTGGATGAGTTGAATGAATGAAGGATGAGTATATTTATAGGTAAAAAAACACTGTTCATGACCGTTGGAAAAAGGGGGGAATTTTAAAAAAATTTCTTTGTGACCGTTGGGATTAAAATGTTTGAACCAAAAATCAGTCTGAAAATATCGTAATAAGCAGTCAACCAGAATCAATAAATTTCATAATATTTTATCTAAGCGACCAAATATTTATATAATATTCATATGCAAATATCAATATTTATTCTAGTGATAAAATTATTTATGTCAAAACATTAAACAAATAATGCGGCGGCAGAGCCAGACCAATATTATGCAATAAATAAATTATGCGGCGGCGGAGCCAAGCCAATATTATGCAATAAATTATGCGGCGGCGGAGCCAAGCCAATATTATGCAATAGATAAATTATGCGGCGGCGGAGCCAAGCCAATAGTCATAGCATATTTATCAATTAAGGTTTATTAACGAGGCGACATACCGCCTACATTAATATCGATAAATAATATAAATTATATGGCGGCAAAGCCAAACCTATATTATATTTATAGTATATTTAATAATCTTAACGGGGCGACATACCGCCCACATTAATATATATAAATAATATAAATTAAAACAATTACTATAAAATAATAAATAGTAATAAAGGCGGTATACCGGCCATTATAGCAGGGTAAATATGATACATATAAACTTTACCAAATTGCAGAGTGATCGTGCTGATAACGTGTTATGAAATAACTTACAAATTTATAGTATCTCGAAATTTGAATAAGGGCAAAATTTTATACCCGTGGAAGGAGATAACTCTTATATAAGAAGAACTATTACAGAGAGAAGAGGGAGAAAGGGATGAGGTTACAATCGATCGCAATGATCGTATATATAGAAAAGGAAAAGTTGAGTTATTGTGCAAATAGTGACAGTGGGACCCACTTCCTTTATATTTTCAACAAAAAGCGGCCGTCCACTGTGCGTTTTACGGCTGACCACTGTGCTTTTAACGGCTACTTTATAACACTTCAAATATTTATACAAAATTACAATAACGTCACCAACCCATGCTTGCACGGAGATACACCCCTAATTTTATATAATTTTATATAATTTTCATATTTGTCCTAGTTACACACATTTTAAGTATAGAAATTTATTCTTATTTTCAAAAATCAAAATTTAAAACTCACAGATGAAGGTTTAATTTAGTTTTACTGGTTTAAATTCTAAACCAATATCAAACCAGTTAAACTGATTAAAACGAATTGATATCAAACTGAAATTAAAATTTGATCCAACCGTATTTTCAAATAGTACTTGACTCAATTTTTTAGTATGAAGTTAGGTAAAGTTCTATTTGAATATTATGTTGAGTCGGATTTTAATTTTAGTTTGGTAACAACTGGTTTGATGAGTTTAATTAGTTTGATGTCGGTTTCGATTCTAAACCAAACTAAACTTTCGTATGTGTGATTTTGTGTTTTGATTTTTGAAAATAAGAATAAATAGGTTTATATATTTAAAATGTGTGTAATTAAATTTATACACTTAAAATATATGCAATTAAGACGAACATAAAAAAAATTGGGTGGAACTATTAGTCTATGATATATCTGGTGCGGAAATATGTTGTTTTCCCGAAATAAAGAGATAAATATAAACCGGGGGAGGTATGATAGTA